>SDVV010005850.1:0-18887 GCA_016164225.1 Gammarus roeselii | reverse complement strand
TATACTATGGATTTGTTGATTTATTATGTCGCTCCGTCGTCACTCACCAGGCGGTGCCCCAGGCTGTTGGCCGTACTGCACAGGAGCAGCCATCATTGGAGGCTGCTGCCCATACTGCTGCGTCATGGGTGGCCCATACCCTACGGATGGATAAGTCGGGGAGGCATACAATTACATAAACGCCCAGTCAACAGCAAAAACGTCCACTGAAACTTGAACAAATGGCCTTCAATGAAACATTGATAATTTTAAATATTAGTACGGGCAAACTGGAACAGCCTTTTCCAGCCTAAACATAACAACAATGAGCTTCAACCCACCTTCCTGGAATCTGAAAAGAAGGCGATCTGCCTGCCATCTATTTCAGGAGAGCCTCATCTTTTCCGTACCTAACCGAAGCAAGACCTTAAATGGTGCCCGCCAAAGCGAAAGCGTTCGTCATCATACGATAGTTTCCTGCACATGACGAACAGCTCGGGGAGCCTGTTTTCGTTACGCCCATTTTTTGGTAATTGGAAGGGTTTTCGGCTTGAGATTTACTCTGAGCTATAGAATCATGCATGCCTCCTCTAGGGGATATCGCTATAATATGGGCATAAATACACTGCATACACATGCAACCACGCTACGGCGATTGCACCCCTCGGCTCGACTCACCAGAAACAATGGCATGAGTTTGAGTGCGTGTGTACGCGCGAACAGCAGCGAAACAGAATTAGTAGGCGATTAGGAGATTGACAGAAGGCCTAAATAATCATACTTCACTGTACAGTAGCGAAAGAAAGTTCGTTTGTGATTAAAGGTGAAAAGAAATCTTCAATGATAATTTTCCGATCGACATTCGAACTCATAAAATTTAATTTATATCATCCATCATAAAGGATTGTCCCGATATAATACCGCAAGAATTTCCTTATGAAGTTAAATTCCACGCGGAAAAAAGTCTAGCTTGTCTTTTCGGTAGTAGACTAACCATAAACGAATTTTTTTTCGCTACTGTACAGTAGCGAAAGAAAATTCGTTTATGATAAAAGATCAAGTGAAATCTTCACCGATCAATCATCTCTCGATATTTGAACTAATTGAAAACTTAATTAATATTATCCATCAAGACGGATTGTCCAGACACAAAATCGCGGGAAATTTTCCTCAAAAAATAAATTCCACGTGGGAAAAGTCTAGTTGTTTTTTTCAGTTATAGACTAACTATAAACAAATTTTCTTTCGCAACTGTACATTAGGATTCCTGAAACAGCTTTGCCCAGGTAAGATAGCATGACTGAAGTCCATGTTCAGCTTAACACCACATGGGAAAACTGTCGTTTTGTTCGTTATCGACTAACCATGAAACGATTTACTTTTCAATACTGAACATGTACAGTCATTGCACAAATAGTATCGAGAGGCCCTTCCCCGTATCAGACCACCATTACGTCTCCCCTCTGGTAGCCTGGGCCAAGATTTAGAGACCACAGTCAATAAATCTTGATTTATACCCATCCCTTCGATAGCCCCGCCCACATTTAGTTGCTGCGCTAGAGCGGCTTCGTATGGTTCCGAAGGGGACGGGTGACACACTCGTCTGCGCGTTCACCTCGCTGTAGTGCATTCATTACTGCTCTACAGGGGGCTCCATTGGTGTCGTAGGGTAAGGCTGTCTTCAGTCTGCGCCGCCACCGCGCTGTACTGCATTATTGTGATGACTCACGTTGGAGCCTTCGGTGAAGATAAGCTCATTTTTCTATCTTGTAGTGCATTACTGCGCTACAGAGGCGTATTAGGGGAAGTGGGATTTGTGTCTGCGCTTCCAACTAGCAGTAGTAAATCATTTCATCTAATAAATCATGCCTTTGGACGAAAGGGATGAAATTTATTAGAGCTTGCAACAGATGTCGACACAGATGTCTAAAGTTCATTATATAATCGTACCATCACCTAGTTTTTAGCCCCAACGCTGGGAGCAAAATTATTCATGCCATCATCTAGTTTATAACACTAACGCTGGGAGTAAGATTAATCGTACCATCACCTAGTTTTTAGCACCAACGCTGGGAGCAAGATTAATCGTACCATCATCTAGTTTATAGCACCAACGCTGGGAGTAAGATTAATCGTACCATCATTTAGTTTATAGTAGTAACGCTGGGAGTAAGATTAATCGTACCATCATCTAGTTTATAGCAACAACGCTGGGAGTAAGATTAATCGTACCATCATCTAGTTTATAGCACCAACGCTGGGAGTAAGATTAATCGTACCATCACCTAGTTTATAGCACCAATGCTGGGAGCAATATTAATCGAACCATCATCTAGCTTATAGCACCAACGCTGGGAGTAAGATTTATCGTACCATTATCTAGTTTATAGCACCAACGCTGGGAGTAAGATTAATCGTACCATCATCTAGTTTATAGCACCAACGCTGGTAGTAAGATTAATCGTAAACGCTGGGAGTAAGATTAATCGTACCATCATCTGGTTTACAGCACCACCGCTGGAAGTAAGATTAGATTTATCAATAACGGCGCTATTATTTGTTCAGTTCTTGTTGAGATTTTTTTTTCCAGTAATTCTCTTGTCCGGTTAACTGTATATACACAGTCTTCTTGATGGGCAAAAAGTCATATGGAAACGAGGTGGCGCTTCATGGTCTTTATAACCATCGATGCAGAAAGGAGAATCACTATTTTTATTGTGTTGGATGGCCAAGTGCACTTGCAATTCTCGATAATAGTAACGCAGCGGGGTCGATTCTTAGCTACGGACAAGATAAGTTTTTCTTATGATAAATCACTATCCATCAAAGTGTTACACAAATCTGAATGTTGATAGGATTTTTGATTTGATTTGAGCCACGCTTTCACCGGAGCCCTACGCGAGTCATAATAGGCTCACCGTAGGGCGCGAAAATGTTGATAGGGAGGATCATAATGTACAGTAGCGAACGAAAATTCGTTTATGATTCAAAACTACGTTAAATCTTCAATGTCTATTTCCGCTCTGTTTTTGAACTCTTCGGAAATTTTATTAATATTACCCATCAAGAGGCTTTGTCCACACATAGTACCGTAAGAAAATGCACTATGAAGTTTAAATTCCACGTGGGAAAGTCTAATTTGTTTTACCGGTAACAGACTAACCATAAACGAATTTAAGCTCGCTACGGTACGTACGTTTCCATTTATAAGCAAACATAAAATTGGTCTAGCAAAGCTTTGACACGTGATCAAACACGTTCGTGTGACTTTCCTCAGTTGCATAATTAATAACAACTACCTCCCAAACGTTTGCTGGTAGCTCCATTTTTTTGCCCCACTGCTTACTGGGCTGGTCTTGGCGGTTTCGCTTCAATAAACTAGGCTCTCAAACTTGATGTTTCAATAAGCACTTTGTGCACCATTTTCTTCCATTTTGAGAGCAAGTAGGTTAGTAGCCAGGTATCTGAGACTGGAAGAGCTGCTCTCGGTGAACCGAAAGTAAAAGAATTACTGTGAAGAAAATACCACCTTATGTTACCAAGTTGTTTTGAGTAAAATTGGTGGACTGCAAAAGTAGACAGATTGAGTGTGGTTAATTAGCAAATCATTAACAGAAAATCCCCAAGGAGAACATTTTCTGACAGACCAGTGAGAGGCAGAAGGCGATTAAGTAGTAGTAGTAGTACTAGTTGTCGCTTTTGTTTACCACTGGAGCCTCTACACTAAGTCAACGCACGCTCCCCCGTAGGGCACGAAGATCCGTCGATTCTGGTAGGTCCGCGCACTTTTGTGCGCGAGGTCAAATTTATAGTTCAAGCTTGATATAAAGGTAGGCTGGTGCGTTCAAGGACGGGGAAACTTCAAACATTAGTTGCTTCAAACGGCTTCATATAGTCCGGTATGTTTTCTGAAGGCGATTAGTTTTTACCAATAACTTGGGTCTGCAAGCAGGGTCTGTAGGTTGCAAGGGGGGGGCTTAAGAAGGCTCGTGGGCTGCTGCGAGTGCATTACAATCCATAAGTAGGTGTTTCACACTGATTGCCGCTTGCTGGCATCCACGACATGGTGGTGCGTCCGGTCCCATGTCAACGTCCATTAGGTGATTGTGGGTTATCCACGTGTGTCCTGTGCATAAACGGTTAATGAGCACTCGGTCTTTTCTATAAGGAAACTTGTGTGAGTTTCCAGCTGGGTGAAACCACTCAGACTCTGAAAATACAACTTATTTGGGAAGCGGTCGGTTTAACAATAGAGATGGCTAATTTGAGTGCGTGCAACTCTGCAGAAAATACAGAGGCCTCATGGGGTAGAGTTGCCGAACGTGAGGTCCCTTCGCATACAACGACAGCTCACACTCCGTCCGATGTTCTGGAGCCGTCAGTGTGTATAAGGCGGTGTTCAGTGTGTTCTTCATCAAGTAGTCTCGAGAATTCTCGGCGGTACATGTTAATTGGAGTTGCTGCTTTGGGGTACACTTTCAAATCTAGGTTGGCCAGCGGTGGGCTTATCATCCACGTTGGTGTGTTGATTTGAAGAATTCGGTAGGAGAATGAAGGCTCGATTGCTTTGCGATTATTGTTCAGCGAGGTCAGTCAGTTGTCCACGCATAGGGAACAGGGTGGGCATATGTTCTTCTTAGACGCAAAAAGGTGTTCGTCGAGAACGTTGGTGACGTCGTTGTGTGCTGGGCTTTGATAAAGCTCCTGGTCTTGAAGTAGTATAGTAGCAGAGTTTGTTTCTCCGAAGTGGAAGAGGAAGCTCGCTAGTAAGCACGTTCAGGGATTCAATGGGAGTGAAAAGGAACGTGCCTGTTGTGATACGGAGAGCGTTGTTTACAATGATGGAGAGGCTCCGTAGTTAATGCGTGAGCGTATTATTGTTCTGAACAACGTCATGCTGGTCTCCATATCGGCACCAAATTTCAGGGAGGTTACCGAGAGGATAAGTCCAGTTGCGTTTTTGCAGCGAATCTCTGGAGCTGTAATATGGGGTAGCCTTGCGAGTTTTGGGTAGCACACAAGGCCTAGGAACTTATTCGAATCTTCATATATGAGGGATGTGTTATGCAACATTAGGTCTGGTTTCAGGTGTAAGCCAGGCAAATGGGTAAAATGCATGCTTCTTGTCTTAGAGGGCGAGAATCGGAATCCGTTTAAGGAAGCTCAGTTCCCAACTAGGGTTAGACATTTCTGGAGTTCATGTTGATTTGTTGAAAGGTTTAGGATGCCAGTAGCTTATTTGTAGATCGTCCACGTACAGTGATTGAAGCAGTCTTCAGTCACGCGGAAGAATGTTCGTTAACTGGTCAATTTTAAGATAAAAAGAGTAACACCGAGGACGCTTTCCTGGAGGACGCCCATTTCTTGTCGATACGATGGTGACAGGGTGTCGCCGACCACAACCTTGAAAGTACGATAATGCAGAAATTTATGGACAGAACGTGATATTTGTGCCTCTCAGGCCTTTGCGGTGGAGATCCTTCATGATTTCGTATAACCAAGTAGTGTCGTGTGCTTTTTCAACGTCGAAGAGTATGTAAACGACATGTTCCCCTCGTACGAAAGCCCGCCTAATGTCAGATTCCTGTCGTACAGGGTGGTCTGTCGTGAAGCGGTGTTTGCGGCCGCCGCACTGAAAGTAGTTTTAAAGACCCCTAAACGCTAATTTTGTACGGTCTACGGGAATTTGCACATTACATTTCAGCGGTCCGAAGGCGGTCGACGCGAAGGCGGTCGACGCGAAGGCGGTCGACGCGAAGGCGTGCGGCTTGGAGGAAACGGAGGGGACTCATTCGGATTATTCGTTAGTTATTAGATTATATATGATAATAGTTGGTTAGAAGGTTATATATTGTTATTTACATATAAGTATTTGCATTTCAATGCTGGGCATACTGTAATGCAATTTCGTTGCATGTCATGTTGCATATATGCATTTCAATGCTGGTTCTCTTTATGTTTGGGGGTATTGATAACATACATTTATAAGGTTATTTTCAATGATAATAAATCCAACGGTTACATAATAATTGACATGCAGTATCGAAATATTAAACCTTGATTTTCATATAAATAATGAATGGATTCGTGGGTATAAATTAGTTTAACTGGATGTATCGATCCAAAGTATTGGTATGTTTTACCTCGCGACATTGGATTTGGGTCAGGTTCAAAGACAACTTATTTAATGTATAGTCTGTTCATATTACAGAACTTGTAATAATACCGAAACCGATCTCGATGGACAAGTATCCGTTTTTTCGATGAGACCCGGGAACCTTTCGATCGAATGTCAAAACCCTTGCACTCAATTCTTAGTTACTCGAGCAGCAACTCCATCCCTCGTTTTCTCTGGCCTCGAGCTATCGCACTTATAGGAAAATATGTCATATAAACAGGTGACTAAAACATTCCTTCGAAGGAGAAGATCCCATAGTTATCTCATACAGTTGAAGGAATTTTTAGAATATTTTAGGTTTGCATCGTTCATGTAGCACACTATTTCAAGCATAATTGGTCGGTTATTGCATCATTTTGGTATTTTATATGTATATATGACATTCTGTTACGATCAAGCCGTGGTTACTTTAGGTAAAGAATTGTTAATTTCACCCTTTTTTGGACTGAGTTGAAGAGTAATTTTCATAAGATTTTGTATGTACTACCGCGTGTTTGTGTAGAAGTATTCCACACCATTTACTATAGGTTTCAGCGTATGTTGCTCGCATGTCCTGGTATCTCATTCACGTCAGTTGTTTGGTTGGTTACATGCTTTTTTTTTTGTTTGTCAAAGTTTTTATTGTTTGTTTTGGGTATGGTAGAGAATTGTTCTTCTTGCTATGTTATAACTCGAAAGTTTTAGTATGTGTCTTTCAGTTTTCTATGTTCTTTGTACAATTTACATCTTTGATGCAAGGTATTGGGTATTTTACACAAAATCGGAATATTAGGATATATTGAGTTGGTATCTGCAATGTAGAACATTATTTCAGGTATAATTAAGTTGCAAGTTGTATATGTTTAGTGTTTAAATATCTTCTTACATCCTGGTACAATGTTGACGTGGTTATTATAGATATGGAAGATCCCATTTGTTACAACTCGGTCTTGCCGTTAAGTTATCTTATGTTTATTGTAGGACCATTTTCCAATACTTAGGAGGAGTTGAAGGTGTCCCATAGGGAAAAGCCCGTTGTGTTTGTCTATTTGTGTAAGTAGACCGATTTACCATGATGGATATCCTAGTGTATTACATTTTCAATGCGAATTAGAGCAGAGTAGAGAATCTTATGTTGTTATTTTTATAGTTGTTGTTGTTGTTGTATGATTTTTCCACGATAATCATAGGAATGTATGTTCAAGAGGTGTAAGTCCGGACTGCATCTTTGTGGAATTTTGTCATTGAACCCTAGCAAGTGTATAGTGTAACGTTATAGAAGGCGATTTACTGGATGGTGGGAGTCCTGGTGTAGAGGTGGTTTACACTCTTTGGTTGTCGTTTGGAGTTCATCCATGTTCGACGTGAATTTTGTAAGTTCTTGTAGACGTCGATCTTAAGTTCCATAGGTTTGTTCAAGAGGTTATGCGACAAGCTACTGATCGTTGTAGTGATTTACTTAGGTCGTCTGTAAACAGATGCCCAGCTTCTTCTATGACCACACTCTTTGAATCTCATGTCAGGCCCATTCTCAACCACTGTACCTGTGTATAGATTCTTGATTATGTCCAAGATGTGACTCTGCTCGACAATGTTCAGAGATGTAGGACTAAACAGATGCATGGTACGTCTGAGGTGTTGTATCAAGACTGGGTGTTGCCTCTAAATTTGTTATATATCAGTGGTAGTTTGCTGAGAAGTGACCTAGTAAAGAATTGTAGAATCCGTTGTTATGACACAGTGGGCTTTGATTTTCTCCTACTAGAGGCATAACATAAGTTAGGTCTAGGAATTTGTTATAGATTTGAACAGGTATCGTAGTGAAAATAACATTATTCGCATTAACTCAGCATTAAATGTCAGATATTTCCGGTATAGCTGTTATGTTAGTATATGATTTTTTCATAAACAAGATCACCTTAGGAGTTGAAGTGCAGGATTATTTCTTTTTATTACATGATCGGGAATGTACATCGGCATCATGTATTGATTGACCATACACCTTCCATATTGGTGTAGGATTTATTATCTGACTGTGGTAGGATAAACCGTATATAATAGTTGATCAATGTTGCTTAGACCATAGTAGAGGAACTTACGTAGCCATTTTTATTGCTGATGTACGTTTTCGAATGGTTATCATAGGTATATAACTATCAGGTACAACTTCGCCTAATTTCATAGAATATTGGGTATAAAATACGCTTCATCGGCTGTAACGGTCTAAAATATTGGTATGTTTCACCTCACGACATGGGATTTGGTTTCGGTTCCATGTCGTCTTGGAGAATCAGTACCGGGTTTGTGTAGAGTTAGTGTTAAAATTCTTCAATAATTTAATGTACATTTCTTCCATATGTTATCCGCTCGCATGTCTTTACTAGATGCTTATTCTCACATGTCCTCATTTTATAAATGCTTGAGATCAGTTAGCAGTTTATACACTTAGAAGTTATCGATAATATTAGGCTTTGTTATGAGACCGTGTTTCGATTCTGAATGTCTGTCTTATTTGAACTTTCACAATATCCACTATGCCATTTTTCACGAAAGGTTCGTGATGATGGCCGTTAACCCAAGTTATTCTAACCTAATCTAACCAAGGATTTTTTTCCCTGTTTTCATGCTTATGTCATGTATTTCTTCATTGATTTAGGCTTTATTCATATCAAATCTATCCACTTGACTCTGTAGTTTTTACCAATCTTTACCAGTTTATGTACCTACATATAGATACTTTTTCACTTAGCTTATTACAAGTCCAGTAATATCGACTAGTTTCAAGTACTGTTATGGCATCGCTCGTTAGTAGACTATAGAGTTCAAAAAGTTATGTAAGCTTACCTTATATGTCAGTGATTATTACGGGTGTTAAAGCGTTAGCAAGTTTTATGTATGATTTTACTGTTGGAATAGGATTTTTAGTGTTATGTTGGATGTAATGCTCCTACCATTTTCGTTCATTATAACAATATTGAATAAATTCACTTCAACATATTTTCTACAGATCTGTGATGTAAGGTCCGCAGTCAACAAGATCTAGTATATAAATCATGCCTAAGGGACATAATTAGCGAAATATATATCAATGAACGACAACATAGATCATATATCAATGAATGCAAAAAGGGTTACCATACACTGCAAAACACATTAATACGTAGGCAACCTAACCTAGCAGTCATCCTAACCAACAGATATGTATTTTTATTCACGTTTGTCGCATATGAAAGATATTGATATGTGTGAAACTCTCCACTTGGGCTGTATATTCATAAAATCAAAAGCAGTTTGAATACATTTCTAAAATTTGATCCAGCAAATATCCTTTTGCAGATGTTTAGATTCCAGATTTCTCATCAATATCTCTTTTACATGTTAGGATGAGACTCAGCAGGTAGGATCCTAGAGAACTGATGCATTTCAATTTGTTACACTTTTTCATTGTGGAACAGTTTCACGCGATATTAGGTTCAAAGATCTAGGTTCAGTCAAGTTTGATGGTTATGTACGATATTCAGTAATTATTTTGTGCGATGTACAAATCAAATCCCCTTCACACGGCTCTATTTTACGAAGCTTTTTTATATGTCACACCCCAGGTACACACATACGCGCTTCAAATGCATATGCAGGGCCGGCACGGTATAATGACGGTGTATACAAGGGGCGATACCGGCACAATGTAGGCCCATACACACAATTGTATGCATATAGAGGGTCGGTTAATATCTGCAGCATTTTACCTCTGATCTATGATTCTTCCAATAAAACAAGTCCCTTGCTTTTGTTACAAGATATTTAATATGGGTTAGCTTTTTTTTTAACGTCATGTTAGGTGAAAAGAACACATCATCTTAACCTAGCCTAACCTTTCTAACCAAGAACTATGTATTATCGATCGACTTTTCGTGCATACATGATACTTATTCATCGATTAATGATATATTCATATCCATCCTCTCCACTTAGCTCCACATTTAGATCTATCATTTGCAGTTTTGATATACTCTAACAATTTTGATCTAGCAAATTTTCATCCATTTTCATACGCAAATTACATAGTTTGTTTTGATTGTTTTACCTTTTTTCATATGATTCTCGATTTTTACATGTTAGTCACACCAATCAAAACCTAACCTAACCAAACCTACTGTATGGTATTCAGTCATTGCTACATACATATGAAGCCCTCCAAACGACTCTAAATATCACTTCAACATATATGTTATTTATTTCATTGTCACTCTCAACCCATATAAGTTAGCAGAGAGGATCCACTTTCAAACATAGATGGTTTGAATGTTACAGGTAATTCATATTGTTTTTGATTTGACACAATTCTACATCACTTTAACCTCTTATTCACACCCATCAAAACCTAACCCAACCTTATGCATGGTATTCAGTCAGTGATGTACACATATGAACCCTCCAGATGACTCAGAATATCACTTTAACAATCATGTTATTTATTGGTTGTCACTCTCGAGTTATATTAGTTAGCAAAGAAGCCCCATTTTCAAACTTGGGTGGGTTGAATGCTACAAGTAATTCAAATTCGTATCGAGTTTCACACAAACGGACACATGGTCTCACACTATTTTTCATTTCATTTTACTTCAATATCTCCACTTGGCTCAACAACCTTGGATGCCTTGCATCTCTGATTCACCTCTTCTTTCCTATAATTTTCATATTCTTGACGATGACTGTTTCAAGATCTGATCGGACCCTGATTTATATCCTATCAATCTGTAACCCATCTGGATAATTCAACTTGAGATAGGTTTATGCATCATTTCACACCTTGGAACATATTCTTCTGATTTCGACAACTCGATGCTACTTCCGACTGACACTATGTGTGCAATTCATTACTTAACCTTTTAGTTTGAGATGAAATAAATTTTCATCGAAGATCTACATTATTTTATTAGTATTTAGTGGCATTATCTACAAACCTTGCTGACATCATCAATGATATATTCCTCGTTTTTTGATTTGGAACAGCATGGTTTGTACATCCAAACACACATCAACACTATATTTCAGTTTCCTCTTAAAATCCTCCATAGACTTCATTAAATCATTGATGCGAATATCAAAAGCTGTTCCGTTCCCGTGAGTACACAATTGGATTGCTTTTTCTTCTTGAACCTCAACTATTCGAAACTTCTCCAATTCAATCATTCTGATCTTCGTCACTGAGAAGTTTTGCTTACGATCCAGATTTTCTTTTGTTCTCATGTATAACTTTTTTTCCTCTACCTCAGCTTTATTAGAGTCATGATGATGATTTTCCACTTGGATCATATCAATTTCCAGATTTGCTTTCTTATTTCCCCTAACTTAGTTGCATACGACTGTAACGCGTCGACATAAGTTACCCAAAGCCGTTTTTTTTCCGCATCCATACATGGATGATATCTCCCAGTCTTTGGATTCTTGTTTTACCCATTTCGAGATAACTGATATTTTCAACAATAGTTAATATCTTTGGAGATTTCTTCTTCCAACACTTGTAAAGAAAACTTTGAGATATGAATATTTATTTCTGTTTATTTCATTACGAAACGCGTGTCTCCGCTTGATCTCAAAGTAACACTGACTCCATTCTAAGTATGCAGCTAGCTATTATAAGTTGATTACATGTCGTTCTTCACCAAACATTAGGCCTAGCATTGCTAGCCTAGGTCATCAACTGTGTATGTATGTGTATGGGGCTGTGTACGTACGTGAATGTGTATGTTTAGGCGTTTGTACGTGTTACATAAGTTGAAAAATATGTATAACCAAAATTTCGAATTCAAAATTTCAATAAAATTTCAAATTTTTGAGGGATGACAGAGTCAAGTCGGTCTATTGAAGTGATAACTTGGCTACTCAAGTAAGTTTTCTACCTCAAAATTTTTGAAATTTTATCAAAATTTTGAATTTGAAATTTTTGGTTAAACATTTGTTACCTTATGTAACACGTACATACGCTTAAACACACATTCACATACGTACACAGCCCTATACACACATAAATACACAGTTGATGACCTGGGCGAGCAATAATAGGCCTAATGTTTGACGAAAAACAACATGTTATCAACTTATAATAGCTAGCTGCATAGCGAGAATGGAGTCGGTGTTACGTTGAGATCAAGCAGAGACCCACGTTTCGTCATAGAATGAACAAAAAATGAATATTCATGTCTCAAAAATTTGTTTACAAATGATGGAAGAAGAAATCTCCCAAGATGATACTAGTTGAATCGAACAAATATTGACCAGTGTTGAAAATATCAGTTATCTCAGAATGGGTAAAACAAGAATCAAAAGACTGGGAGATATCATTCATATATGGATGCAGGAAAAAGGAAATCTGCTTTGGGTAACAAATGTCGATGCGTTACAGTCGTATGTAACAAAGTTCAGGGGAAATAAGAAAGCAAATCTGGAAATTGATATGATCCGAGTGGAAAATCATCATCATCATGATTGCAATAAAGCTGAGATAGTGAAAAACAAATTGTTACTACGAACTAAAGAAAGTCTGGATCGTATGCACAATTTCTCAGTGATGAAGATCAGAATGACTTTGAATTGGAGAAGTTTTGAATAATTAAGGTTCAAGAAGAAGAAGTAATACATTTGTGGACTCACGGGAACAGAACAGCCTTCGGTATTCGCATCAAAGATATGATAGAGTCTATGAAGTATTTTGAGAGGAAACTGAAATATAGTGATGATGGGTAAGTTTGGATGTACGAACCATGCTGTTTCAAATCAAAAAACGAGGTAGATGTCATTGATGATATCAGCAGGGGTTGTAAATAATATCAATAACTACTAATACTACAATGTAAATCTTCAATGAAATGTTTATATTATCCTAAACTCTAAGGTTAAGTTATGAATTGCAAACATCGTGTCAGCCGGAGGTAGCATCGAATTGTCGAAATCAGTATAAGAATATGTTTTAAGGTGTGATATGATGCCATAAACCTATCTCGAGGTAAATGATCTAGATGTGTTACAGATTGGTAGGATATAAATCTGAGTCAGATCAGATCTTGAAACGGAGTCATCGTCAGGAAAGAAAATGTAAATCAGAGATGTAAGTCGTCAAAGGTTGTAGAGCCAAGTGGAGATATTGAAGTAGAATAAGAAAAAACAGTGTGAGACCATGTGTCCGTTTGTATGAAACTGGATATAAATTTGAATTACTTGTAGCATTCAATCCACCTAAGATTAAAAATGGGGCCTCTTTGCAAACTAATATGGGTCGAGAGACACAACGAAATAAATTACATGAGTGTTTAAGTTATTTTTAGAGTCGTCTGGAGGGTTTCATATGTATATATCAATGACTGAATACCATATATAAGGTAAGGTTAGGTTTTGATGGGTGTGAATAACATGTTGAAGTGATGTAGAATTTTGTCAAAACCAAAAAATATGAATTACCTGTAACATTCAAACCATCTAAGTTTGAAAATGGAGCCTCTCTGCTAACTAATATGGGTTGAGAGTGACAACAAAATAAATAACATATATGTTAAAGTGATATTTAGAGTCATTTGGAGGGTTCATATGTATTTAACAATGACCGAGTACCATACATAAGGTTAGGTTAGGTTAGGTTTTGATGGGTGTGGATAACATGTAAAAATCAAGAATCATATGAAAAAAAGTATAACAATCAAAACAAACTATGTAACTTGCATATGAAAATGAATGAAAATTTGTTAAATCAAAATTGTAAGTGTATATCAAGACGGCAAATGAAAGATCAAAATGTGGAGCTAAGTGGAGAGGATGGATATGAATATATCGTAAATCGATGAATAAATATCATATGTATGCACAAAAAGTCGATTGATAATACATGATTCTTGGTTTAAAAAGGTTAGGCTAGGTTGAGATGATTAGTTCTCTTCACCTAACATGACGTGAAGCTGATCCAAATGAAATATCTTGTAACAAAAGCAATTTTGTTCTAATGGAAGAATCATAGATCAGAGGTAAAATGCTACAGATGTTAACAGACCCTGTATATGCATACAAATGTTGTGTGTCTACACTGTGCCGGTATCGACCTCTGTATACACCGTCATTATACCGTGTCCGGCCCTGCATATGCGTACAAAGCGTGTATGTGTGAACGTGGTGTGTGACATAAAAAAAACGTAAAATAGAGCCGAATGGAGGGGATTTGATATGTACATCGCACAAAATAATGATTAAATATCATACACAATCGTCGAATTTTACTGAAAATATATAATTATTGGTTAAGTTGGTCAGGATGACTAGAGCTTTGAACCTAATATCGCGTGTAACTGTTCAACTAAAAAAGTAACAAATTGAAGTGCATTAGTTCTTTAGGATCCTACCTGCTGAGTCTCATCCAAACATGTAACAGAGATATCGATAAAAAATCTGGAATCTAAATAACTGCGAAATTATATTCTCTGGATCAATTAAGAGGAATGTAATCAAACTGCTTTTGATATGTTGAATTACAGCCTAAGTGGAAAGCTTCATACATATCAATATCATACAAATGCGACAAACGTGAATAGAAATACATGACTATTAGTTGGAATGACTGTTAGGTTAGGTCGCCTAGGTATTAATGTATTTCGCATTGTATGGCAACCGTTTTTGAATTCATTTATAATTGATCTATGTTGTCGTACGTTGATAGATATTTCGCTAATTATGTACCTTAGGCATGATTTATATCCTAGATCTTGTTGACTGCGGACCTTACATCACAGATCTGTAGAAAATATGTTAGAGTGGATTTATTCAATATTAGTTATAATAAACGAAAATGGTAGGAGCAACACATCAAACATAACAAAGAAATCTTATCCCAACATTAAAACCATTCATAAAACTTGCTAACGCTTCAACAGTCGTAACAATCACTGACATATGCGGTGAGCTTACATAACGTTTTGAACTCTAAGTGAAGCCAAGTGAAAAAATATCTATATGTAGGTACATAAACTGGTAAAGATTGGTAAAAACTACAGAGTCAAGTGAATAGATTTGATGTGAATAAAGCTCAAATCCATGAAGAAATACATGACCTAAGTATGAAAACGGAAAAAAATATAATCCTTGATTAGATTTGGTTAGGGTTAGTTAGGTTTACGGCCATCATCACAATTCTTTAATGAAAAATTCTATTGTGGATATTGTGAACGCTCAAATAAGACTGACATTCAGAATTGGAACGCAATCTCATAACAAAGCCTGAATGAATCAATAACTTTCAAGTGTACAACTGCAAATGTACCACAAACATTTATATAAGTAAGAGTACCACAAACATTTATATAAGTAAGACTTGCGGGAATAAGCATCCAGTAAAGACATACGAGCGGATGAGAAAATTGTGATGCACATTAAATTATTAAAAAAATTTAACACTAACTCTACACAAATCCGGTACTGATTTTCCAAGACGACATGGAACCGGACATAAATCCAACGTCGAAAGGTGAAACATACCAATATTTCAGATCGTTACATCCGATTATGCCTATTTTATACCCAATATTCTATGAAATTAGACAAAGTTATACCTAATAGTTATATTCCTATTACGACCGTTCAAAAACGTATAACCGCTATAAAAACGGCTAACATAGTTTTTCTCTGTTATGGTCAAAGCAACATTGATCAACTATTATAAACGGTTTATCCTACCATAGTCAGATGATAAATCCTACATCAATATGGAAGGTGTATGGTCAATCAATACATGATGCCGATGTACACTACAGATCTTGTAATAAAAAGAAAGAATCCTGCACTTTAACTCTTAAGGTGATCTGGTTCATAAAAAATCATATACTAACATAACAGCCATACCGGAAATATCTGACATTAAACACAGAGTTGATGAGAATAATGTTATTTTTACTACGATACCTGTTCAAATCTTTAACAAATTCCTGGACCTAACTGATGCTATGCCTCTAGTAGGAGAAAACCTGAGCCCACTGTCATAACAACGAACTCTACAATGCCTTACTAAGTCACTTCTCAGCAAACTACCACTGATATATAACACATTTAGAGGCAGCACCCAGTCATAATACAATACCTCAGACATACCATGCATCGTTTTAGTCAATCATCTCTGAACAATGTCGAGCAAAGTCACATCCTGGGCATAACTAAGAATCTATACACAGGTACAGTGGTTAAGAATGGGTCTAACACGAGTCTCAGAGGGTGTGGTCATAAAAAAAACTGGGCTCCTGTTCACTGACGACCTAAGTAAATCACTACAACGATGAATAGCTTGTCGCATAATTTCTCTAACAAACCCGTGGAACTCAAGATCGACGTCCACAAGAACTTACAAAATTCACGTTGAACATGGATGAACTCCAAATGACAACCAAAGAGTGTGAACCACCTCTATACCAGGACCCCACCATCCAGTAAATTGTCTTCTAGAACGTTACAATATACCCTTGCTAGGGTTCAATGACGAAATTCCAGAAAGATGCAGTACGGACTTACACCTCTCAAACATACATTCCTATGATTATCGTGAAAAAAAAATCATACAACAACAACAACATATAAATAGCCAAATAAGATGTTCTACTCTGCTCTAATTCACATTAAAAATGTAATACACTAGGGTATCCATCATAGTAAATCGGTCTACTTACAAAAAATAAGCATAAACACAACGATCTTTTGCCTATGGGACACCTCTAACTCCTCAAATAATGAAGAATGGTCCTACAATAAACATACAAAAACCTAACAGCAAGATTGAGTTTTTACCAAATGGGATCTTCTATATCTATAATAATCACGTCAAACATTGTACCAGGATGTAAAAAGATACATAAAACACTAAAAATATACAACTTGTTACTAAATTATACCTGAAATAATGCTCTACATTGCAGATACAAACGTAATATAGCCTAATATTACGATATTGTATAAAATACCCATTACCTTGCATCTAATATGTTAACTGTACAGAGAACATACAAAACTGAAAGACAAATACTAACACTCGAGTTATAACAAGCAAGAAGATCAATTCTCTACCATACCCAAAACATACATTAAAAACCGTGACGAACGAGAGAAAAAGCATGTAACCAACCAAACAACTGACAAGAATAAGATACCAGGACATGCGAGCAACATACGCTGGAACCTATAGTAAATGGTGTACATACAAAATCTGATGAAAATTACTCCCCGACTCAGTCCAAAACAGGGTTAAATTAACATTTCTTTATCTAAAGTAACCACGGCTTAATCGTAACAGAATGTCATGTATACATATAAATACCAAAATGATGCAATAACCGACCAATTATGCTTGAAATAGTGTGCTACATAGACGATACAAACTTAAAAATTCTATAAAAAAAATGTTACTGTATGAGATAACTATAGGATCTTCTTCATTGATGGAAAGTTTCAGTCACCTGTTTATATAGCGTCTTCTTCTATGAGTGCGATAGCTCGAGGCCAGAGAAAACAATTGATGGAGTTACTGCTTGAGTAACTAAGAATAGAGCGCAAGGGTACTGACATTCGACCGAAAGGTCCCCAGTCTCATCGAAAAAACAGATACTTGTCCATTGAGATCGGTTTAGGTATTATTACAAGTTTTGTAATGTGAACAGACTATACATTAAATAAGATGTCTTTGAATCTTACCCAAATCCAATATCGTGAGGTAAAACATCCCAATATTTTGGATCGATACATCCAGTTGAGCTAATTTGTACCCAAGAATCTATGAAATTAAACGAATTCAAACCCGATACACATATATTCATTTGATAATCAAATTTTCAACCTTTAATACTGCATGTAAATTATTATGTAACCGTTCAGAGGACCAGCATTGAAATGCATATATACAACATAACATGCAACGAAATTGCAATACAGCATGCCCAGCATTGAAATGCAAATACCTATATGTAAATAGAAATATACAACCTACTAACAAACTATTAACATATTTAATCTAATAACTGACGAATAATCCGAATGAGTCCCCTCAGTTCCCTCCATGACGCACGCCTTCGCGTCGCCCGCTTTCGCGTCGACCGCCTTCGCGCCGCTGAAATGTTATGTGCAAATTCCCGTAGACCGGACACAATTAGCGTTTAGGGGTCCTTATAACTACTACTGGATGTTGTTAAGGCCTGCGTGCGTTTTGAGGTAGAATAAAACGCGTGAGTTAATCATTATTTCCACAGTCTTACAGTAGAAGTAGTGTATATGACTGCGAAAATCGCCCTAAAAATTGACTGCGAAAATCGCCCTAAAAATTGACTGCGAAAATCGCCCTGAAAATTGACTGCGAAAATCGCCCTAAAAATTGACTGCGAAAATCGCCCTGGAAATAAGTACTGCGAGAATTGCCCTGGAAATAAGGACTGCGAGAATCGCCCTAGATAATTTGTGACTCTATGTTTGTTATTTGTGAAGGATTTAATGAAGGAATTAGGATTTATGTTATTTATGAAGGAATTAGGATGGCTAGATATTTGAATCTTTTTATCGAATGTATTGTTTAGGATGTTTGTTATTTGTTAGTGACTCGGACGCTGTTCTTCTCTGATACTGTATATATATATTAGTGACTATGTTTGTTATTTGTGAAGGATTTAATGAAGGAATTAGGATTTATGTTATTTATGAAGGAATTAGGATGGCTAGATATTTGAATCTTTTTATCGAATGT
>SDVV010005849.1:0-18887 GCA_016164225.1 Gammarus roeselii | reverse complement strand
ATATATAAATACAATATATATCAAATTTCAGTACAAATTAAGATATTCAGAACATAAACCTTGTCAATGCATTTCCGAACGCTGTCCGTCCATCCGTCCGTTCATCCGTCAGTCTATTCATCCAAATGAGTCAAGGTTGCATGCAATGCCCCGGTGAAATCCGAATACCAGAGGTAGCGCGTAAACGTTCTATTTATATAACCTCTTAACATATAAAAGCCTAATAATATATATCACCTAGTAACATACCTTATGAATAATCCGAAAGCTGACCATCCATTCATCAGAATGAGACACCCGATAGCCGCCTGTCTGACTCCGGCCGTCCCCCTTCCGCTTCTCCCCCCCCCCTTGTCCGTTAGCTGACTCGGGCACCAAACCAGTTCCGGTACCCTCCGCCCCGCCCCCCATTTCTGCGCGAACCCCCGTACGCCCGGTTGAGTCAGGTTGCATGCACCGCGCCCTACCCCGCCCACCAAAAGTAACTCTATTTATCCCCATCTAATTTCTTCACTGAAAGCATATTTGGTGGTATATATACTTCTATCAACACACCGCCAGTCAATCGTGACTAATAAATGTACACTTAAGTGACGACTCCACTCTATATATACTAACGGAACTTTTGAAAGCTGCTCGAAGAACAATTCCCAGATTTCTGCCATTTGTACACTGACTTTTCCATTGTGTGCAGTGCAACCTGACGTTCGACCATTCTGCCACAAGAAGCCGCGGTTTTCTAGACTAGATAACTAGACAATGAAAATAAATCGCCTCCCCAAATCTGTCATATTCTCAGATGGTCAAAATGCCCTCACTCTGCTCAAAACTCGGCATTATGCACACCCCGCTCTACGTAACATACAACACGACCTCTTCAAAAATTATCGAAGCCAGCCAAGCGGCCGAATACTGCAGGATCCAGGGTCACTGATCACACAGATTCCCTTGCATATTTTACGTCCACCCTTCAAGAACTGTGTATTCGTTGAAGAGTGGACGTCCCTATCATCAATTCCCATATTACATTTCGATGGAACGAAATGTTCCATCGTATTGATTTTTTTTATTGTAATCATCTGTAAAATCGAGTAACATTTTGAACTAGACTGCCCAAAATAGCTGTGAAACTTTTTAGGCAGTGATGGATGGCTAATCTTTGTTCTTAAAATTATTAGGTTATTGCTAATGTCGATATTTTCTTTAAATTTATTAAATTGCTCATATTTACAGTGAATGAAGATATTTATTGTGCTTCTTACTGAATGTTTGTTGCAAATGATTGATCAGGGTTCTCCCAATAGTTTTCGTGCCCCCAAAGTTTAGATCCAACATTAACTGAATGTGGTTGTTGATGTGACAGTGCAAAGTTTTTTTCGGACAAAGGGACTAGAATGTAACATTGATGCTGCCACACCGATCTTATATCGGTACTCTGTACGTATAATAACGTCCGATTTAATGACATTTTTAACTGAAGTGGAGTATGTTTTTACGGCCGTAAACTCGATTACGATTGTTGTTGCATAAACGCTAGCCTCCAACATCAGATAGGACGAACCCAACGATAAAAATGAAAACCGGTGGTAGAATTATTCCGTATTTCATTCAAATAACTTCTCTAAGGCTGGTGCGTTTAAACTTCACTAAGCGTTTCTTCATGCATTTATATTTCAAAGGTGTGGGAGGAGGAGGGGGGAGTCCCGGGCCCCATTACCTTGGCTACGACCCTGTAGTATACTGACAGTTATTTTACCGCCGGCTTTTGATTATATCGACGAGTTCGTCTCGTCCGCAAACAGGAGTTGACTCACCAAGGTGGCAACAACCTGAGACACGCGTCACTGGATCGTTCGACTTGTAAAACGTGATCCTTGTAGAGCGTACAGGTCGTTGTAGAGCATATACAGGCCATTGTAGAGCGTACTATACAGACAAAATTTGAGGGTTCTGCTTTTCCAAGTAAAGTTTCAATATCCTCAAGACTGCTAATAATAATCATTCTATTTCCAATTCGTAGTCGGCTATTCTAGATTAAAGTTATCAACAGTGGCTGGGATGAACAATTCATCTTTTAGAATGGGTCATTGAACAAAATCCATCTGTGACCAAACTAGTTTAATTTATTACTTGAGTATCTTGAACACCCTCTAAAATTAGCCCTGTCAATAAACTGAGACGAACCGATTCTATGTTGTGGAGGTAATAGATTGGCAGCCGATAGAGGTTCATACAATTCTAGGTATCGTTATATGTATGCATACATACAAATTAATCAATTCAGCTCGACTTTAGAACATTTATATTAAGTAATATCATGGAAAATAGGCGCCTGGTTTATTACATCGTAGTGGCTGCCTTTCATTGTATTAAGGGAAGTGTTCTGTGAATGCTATTTTTTTTGGTGACCTTTCGTGCTGTTTAGCCCGCTTTGACAGGGCGCAGAAGAATCGACCGCTGCACTGACTACGCCATTACTGAAATGGTATGCAATGTGAGACCCACAATAAGTTGAGTTACGGTTTCACCAGTCAATTTTACGATGATATAATCAATTCTTCCGGACGAAGTCAAACGGTGAATTCGAGTTTAAGGTGCCTTGCATTGCACCCGCCTGTCACTCTGGAGGCCTAACTTTGCCTCGTTTTAATCTAAGTTCTAATCTGCGATAATTGTGAATTTTAAATTAATGCAGAGAGAATCGTTTATTTGCAATGTTTGCGAAGTCTCTTTCCGTTTATAAATGAAACATGAACCAAACCCATAGTGAAAGAATATACTAATATTTTGACAATATAAAATTGCGAAGTGTTTTTTTATTTGCTTGACTTTTTCTGAGCATCTTTTGACATCCTTTATTTATGTATACATTTATTTTAAATAATATAGTCGTGAACAGATTGTCAGGTGTGTTAGAATGAAAATAAAATGGGGATTTAACATGAGAAGCTAATATGTATTTGTGTAGAAGTTCACATTCGTTATCATATATTAAACATAATTTTCAGCATCCTAATCGATTATTTTTTGCACTCGCTTGCTGGATCTCATGTTTGAGGCACCAGACAGCTTTGTAGATAAAATCAAGGTTACATTGTAGATTTTAGTAACGGTGAATTACTAAGGTCACTAAGACCAGTGAATAAAGAATATCAAGTAGTCTCTCATCCTGTATATTACTAGCTCGTTTTCTGAGGAAAAAAAACACGAAAAATCACAGCTCTCAAAAACATTTCTGCTTTCACTTCACTTTAGACCATTACTTTTCATTGACTGTTGGAAAAAATACAAAAGCAGTCAACACACAAATGGCATATATAACAGTTTGTTTATAATGATGGACTTAAACACCCATTTCGACCACAGACTTGGGACTCGAGAAGACGAAAGTCATTTAGACTCGTATTTTGTGTTGGGTAGGATGGAGATACTCCCTCTTGAAAAGTGTTCTGTGATAGTGATGGCATATTCTTCATTGATCTTCTGGACGTTGGAGATCATTTCATCTGACCTTCCGATATTGATCCCATTAAAGGTTTGTTTATGGCAATAATAATCTATTTGGTTCGATTTCTCAATTCAAAAGGAGACAAGCAAGTACATTTTCAAAATGTAAAATAATGATTGTAAATTATACATATATGATAGCGTCAAAATGGATATACAACCATGTGTGTTTGAACAAATGAATTTCTCTTTGTTGCATCTTGATCTTGACGGAATGGAATGCCCGCAATATTTACCTACAAAAAGTTGTTGAAAAATGCATAATGGTGCAATCTGAAACACGACCACAGAATTTGAATAACTCATTTACCTTCGTTTGTTTAACTTATACCATTTGATTGAGATCAGAAAACAGAAAAATGGTGCTAGACGGTGGTCCTTCACACACGAGTAGTTAGTATAACGTCTAAACGCGGATTTTGTCCGATCTACGGGAGTTTGCACATAACAGTTCAGCTGCCAAAGAAACTTACGGCTCTCTTACGGGCGGGGCGAACGGACGGGCCTAAATTGGGAAGGTATTATGTTTTTAAAATTTAAATTTATATGAATTATTGATTTTAATTGTATTTATACATGTTTTTTCATCTTGAGATGGCTGTATTGGGGTATACTTGGTCACTAACTGATGCTCATTATATATATTGATTCGTTGCTGGTAGGAATACTGATGTAACACATTTCTCGAGGGGTGGGGTGCGGTAGGGGACCCCTAGGTAAAAAGTTGGATGCGCTTTGGAAAATAAGGTGAGATTGCTCCTACTTGGTATTTGAATTGTTTACATCATTTCCGTGGCATGATTGCTATGTTTGAGTGTTTATATCATTATGGGTTTATGTCTGGTCTATTGATTCTATATATTTTTTCTGGATATATATATGTTTGTATTCATATCTAGTTGTGGTTTTCCCATATTTTCATTATATTCCGCTTCGTCAAAGGTTTGGGTGTACTCCCTTCATTTCACCCAATCTTTATACGTTCTACGTTTGGATGTAAGATGTAGAGCACTTTCTTTTCTATTCGCATCTTGTTGAGCGCTGTCTATCTCATTATTTTGGAAACTCAGGTCCGGCTTATTATGTTCTATCAATATGTTCTTTTCCTCCTTAGAGCTTGTATTTTCTCGTCCATACAAGATTATCATATTCAAGATAATGCTGACTTATGATATATTGCCATAACCCGAACGTGGATTTTGATTTGCTTAATTTCATCTCCGCACTGCAAATAACACTCGTCATTTCACTTCATTTCTTCCCTAGATCGTGCTGTTCTTTCATCTCATCGCCAAGTCACATGTATTGTGGCATGTCCCTCTGCGAGGAGCCCTCTCACAAATTGATTAATAGCCGCACTGGCGTTGCCAGCTCCGGGGCTACCTCGAGCACACCGTTGCCACGGGTCACCGGGCGGGAATTTGTGTTTCCTACTTCATACTTTAGCGTAATTTGAAGTGTAAGGGAATACCTTTCTCGCGTAAACGCACTTCGGGCCACTTAAACTGAAGACGGGCTATCTTGTGATACTTCTCTTTTAACGAAAAGGAACGCTAGGGCTTATATATTTAACCGCGAACTCGCGACTGGCCTCTTCCATCGAACATTTCCGCATTCAACAACCATACTGTATATTTATTTAGTGTTAAAAGTTATTGATTATGTTCGGTGTGTCGATCACTCTGTTCATACAAATTCATAGACTTGTACAACACTTATTGTGGCTGTAGGTATCATTTGAGATGCGATCCAGAAGCACAAATGCCCTACCGCTGCTCACATTTTAAGCTGGCCGAGCGAGACTGGTGCCAGGCGTACTTTATCAGGCGCCCACCGAGTATTTAAACGAGGGTAAGATGGCCTCCAGCTCAGTTGGAATCAGGACATCGATTACATAACAGCTTCGGGAGGAGGTGAGCAAGTGAAGCTGTTATATCTGATTTATATGTGCTCCATAGGTTGTTATTCCTCAGTATGTCCCGTGTTTTGGATCCCCTACAGGGTGGGTGGGTGCTTTGTTCTCTTTTTGTTCTGCGCTACACTTTTTTTTGCTGTTCATTTACAATTTTGTTCCGTTGTGTCCGTTTATATCACGATCATTGATCGAGCTCGATTGCGAGTTAATCTGTTGACCTGTAACCTTGTTTTAAAATAACCAGTATCATCATTAAAACCCTTGCATCTTTTACTTGATTATAGCTACCGTAAAATAGAATCTTACAACACACATACCCCCGTATTTTCTTTTCTGGTAAAATATTTCCATATCCAACTTGGCGACATCCTTCTACAACAAAAGCAGACCGTTAACTAACTGAGAATAAATCTGATGCGAATTTTATATATACTTTAACATGAACATGCAAGGTTGATGCCGGCTTAGGTCAGCCTATGCAGGTGTATACCGATATAATGTAAGGGGTATACATTGCTGATCCCGGCATATGCCGGTATAATGTAGGCATATACACGGTTGATGTCGGCATATGCCGGCATATGCCGGGCTAATGTAGGCGTATACATGGTTGATGCCGGCACAATGTAGACACACACATACATTTTGTATGCATATACAGGATCAATTAACATTTGAGGCATTTTCCCTCATTAGAACAAAGTCTAATTTTTTTTGTTACAAGATTTCTAAAGTGGATCAGCTTGACGTCATGTTAGGTTAAAAGATCTAGTCATCCTAATATATAATGCTGACCTTTGCGATGATGCCAAAACCGAACGTGGATCTTGATTTGCTTAATTTTATCTCCACACTGCAACTAACACATACCCCTGTATTACCCTTTCTGATGAAATATTTCCATATCAAACTTGGCGACATCCTTCTACAACATAAGCAGACCGTTAACTAATTGAGAATTATTCTGATCACAATTTTATATATACTTTAACATCATACAGGGTTGATGCCGGCATATGCCGATATAATGTATGACGTATATAGGATTGACGCCGGCATATGCCGGTATAATGTTGGCGTATACACGGTTGATGCCAGCATATGTTGGTAAAATGTAGGCGTATACACGGTTGATGCCGGCATTTGCGGGCATATGCCGGGCTAATATAGGCTTATACATGGTTGATGCCGGCACAATGTATATACACACGCACACATTCTGTATGCATATACAGGATCGGTTATCATCTGAGGCATTTTACCTCATTTTACCTCCCTTGTTTTTTTGTTACAAGATATTTAATGTGGATCAGCTGTACGTCATGTTAGGTTACAAGATCTAGTCATCCTAACCTAACCAACTTAACCAAGAATTATGTGTCATCGTTCGAGATTTCCTGCTTACGTATGATACTAATTCATCGATTTATGATATATTCATATCAAATCCCTCCACATGGCTCTATGTTACGTAGTTTTTTTCAATATCAGACAAAATGTAGGCACATACACACATTTGTATGTATATACAGGGGCGGTTAACATCTGTGATTTTTTTTCTATTAGAACAACATCTCTTGCTTCTGTTACAAGATATTTAATGCGGATCAGCTTCATGGCATGTTAGGTTAAAAGAACTAATCATCATAACCTAACCTAACCTATTTTATCCAAGAATTATGTATTATCGATCGACTTTTCATGCTTACGTATGTTTTTTTTTCAGTGTTTCAGGATTTATGCATAACAAATATCTCCAATTGACTCTACATTTTGATCTATCTTCTGCAGTTTTGATACACATTTCCAATTTTGATCGAGCAAATTTCATCCATTTTGCATAGGTAATTACATCGTTGTTTGAATGTTATAGCTAATTTTATATGATTCGCGATTTTTGATTTGACACAATTCTACATCGTTTATACATGCTATTCACACCCATCAACAACCTGACCTAACCTAACCTTATGTATGGTATTCAGTCCTTGATAAATACACATGAACCCCTCCACACGGTTCTTTATATAACTTACACCTAATTCTTTCTACTTCGTTGTCACTCGCGACCCATATTAGTTAGCAGAGAGACCCGATTTTCAATCTCAGATGGTTTAAATGTTACAAATATTTCATATTTGTATCCAGTTTCACACAAACGAACACTTCTTCTCATACTAGGTCTACCACATATACTTCAATATCTCCTGACACAACATCCTTTGACGACTTGCACGTCTGATTTACCTTTTCTTTCCTATAATTTTCATATTCTTGACGATAGCTTCGTTTCAGATGTCGCCACACGTCACTCGTGGATTTATGTTTATTCAATTTTATTACTTCTTTTTTGCACAGGTTACAGACCCCTGTTACCCCATTACTTCCAAGCAAACGATGACTCAAGCTATATTCCATCCTTCCACAACAGAATCACAAACTTGACTGAGCAAGATCTGATCGGACTCTGATTTATATACTTCCAATCTGTAACACATTTAGATCATTCACCCCATAATAGGTTTATGGGTATCGTTTCACACCTTGAAGCATATTCTTCTACCGAGTTCGACAATTCGATGTTACCTCCGACTGACACGGTGTATGAAATTCGTTGCTTAACCTTTGAGATTTAGTATAATGTAAACATTTGACTAGGGATTGACATGGCTTATAACGGTTTTATTAGTATTAATTATGGATCTTGCTGGATACATCAATACTTTCTACCTCGATGTTTTGATTTGTAACAGTATGGTTCGTACATACAACCATACCCATCATCACTATATTTTAGTTTCCTCTCAAAATCCTTCATATACTTCTGTATATCTTTGATACGTATACCGAAGGATGTTCCATCCACCGGGGTCCATAAATGTAGTTCATCTTCTTTGTAAACTTTATTGATCAAATCTTCTCCAATTCAATGCAAGTCCGATCTTTATACGCAAGAAATTGTTGCATACGCTCTAGATTTTCTTTTCTTCATAGGTAAAATTTTGTTTTCCATCCCCTCAGCCTTATTACACTTGAGAAGGTTTTCTGCTTGGATCATATCAATTTCAAGGTTCACCTGCTTATTTTCTTTCAACTCTGTTACATTCGCCTGAAACGTATCGAAATCATTTACCCAAGTCCCGCCTCTTTTATTCTGCATTCATATATGAATAATAGTTCCTACTCTTGTGATTATTGTTCTACGCATTTGTAGATAATTGATATCTCCATCAGTAGTCAATATATCTTCGAAAAAGCCAAATAATCTTCGGAGCGTCCGTCTCCGCTTGTTCTCCACGTAACACTGACTCCAATTTCGGCATGCAGCTAGCTATTATAATGCGATCACATGTTTTTTTGCAAAACATAAGGCCGATCATCGCTAGCCTTGGTCATCAACTGTGTATGTATGTATGTATGTACGTGTATAGGGCTGTGTACGTATGTGCATGAGTATGTACGTGTACATGAGTTAAAAAAAAGTATAACAACATTTAAAATGTATTACAATTTTAAAAAGCAACAGCCCCTACACACGTACATTCATACATACATACATACACAGTTGATGACCAAGGCGGCTAGCGATGATAGGCCTGATAGACGAAAAGGGCGCTTTGATAGAACATTAAAAACCGGACCTGAGTTTCCAAATAATGAGATAGACTGTGCTCAACAGGATGCGAACAGAAAAGAAAGTGCTTTACCTCTAACTTCCAAACGTAGAACGTATAAAGATAGGGTGAAATGAGGGGAGTACACCCAAACCTTAGACGAAATGGAATGTAATGAAAATATGGGGAAAACGTGGAATACTTCAAGTGAAATGGACACCAGTACCAGTGATATTGAAACGTGTGATAGTGATACCGAGGAAATGTCATGTGAAAAAAAATGATAAAGATGAAGGCAATCGAATTATCAAATGGGATAATAAAACAGTAACATGTATAAGAAGTGTGAAATTGCTCAAAAAAATCAAATGTATATCAGACTTTGTTTCAAAATTGTAGGAAATGAAACGTGAAGAGAGAGAATCATGTCTCAAACGTTTGAGTGCTAGGAGAATGAGGTATTTCGAAAATCTGCGGGAATATTCTGAATGGAAATGTCGGCGCCGGTAAGAAAAAGCCTGAAGCGATTCGATGTCATAAATATGTACGCAAATAAAAAAAATAGCGTCGAGTAAAAGCTCGCTGAAAAATAACGACAAATTTTTGGTCACAAGGTATTATTATTATTATTAAATCATTAAATTCCATCGTCTGGCAATGGGTTTTCAATACTTAGGTATAATACATCAAACTTAGTTTTTATATGCGCTATTTGAATAAGCGAAACGAGAGATAAAGTGAATTCGTGACAGCGCATCTGTCGGCGGACGGTCTGTAGCTACATCATGTTTCAAAACATGATCCACAATATATGTTATTGAAAATCTTAAAAAAAACATGTGCATGAGTTTGATAAATCGAAAAAGAATACATCGCAACTCATCTCTAGAGTGCTGCTGGAATGCCTACATCGAACTGAATGGAATTCACAATATACCATCATACATGATTCAAATGTGCACACGACTTCCTACATACATGGATGACGAAAAGTGTAATACACATTCATATGTGCACACACCTGCCTACATATATGGAAGACAATCAGTTTAATATGCATTCATATGTGCACACACTAACCTACTTATATGGATGACAATTAGTATAATACACATTCCTATGTGCTCTTATCTACCTACATATATGGATGTACAATCAGTATAATACACATTCATATGTGCACACACATACCTACATATATGGATGACAATTAGTATAGTTATTAAATTATTATTAAAACCCTTGCATCAATCATCTGGCAATGGGTTTCCATTTTTCAAAATAGTACACATACTGCAAATCGATAAGTACCAGGCTAACATTTCTTGCGGATATGCCAAATTCAATAAGCCCTAACACCGTGGACGAACATGAATTTATACGAGCAAGATTATCTCACCCAATTTTTCATACCGTATCCTACTTTTTTGCCAAGAGGGTCCCCTACCGCACGTCCAAATGTGGTATAACAACATTCCCACCGGAAACGCAGAAAGTGATTAAAGGTGCCGTAAAAGGACACGTAGAGATGCAATCTGGCTAATAGGCAGGGTCACGAGAGGAGTGCGACTCGAGATAAGGTCTTTGTATGACATTGACGGATAGCGATCAGTGGTAACATTTCCAAGTCACTATGTAACCATGTAATAAATAAATAGAAAAAAAAACTTGAACATGTTTCAGTATCCATAGTCGCTCGCATTGAAAAATACGTGAAACGTAAACCCCTGCAACCGCTCATAAAATGATGAAAATCGATTGATGTAACTTATGAGTCATACAATTATACTTACTTTTTACAAAACCTATTCACAAATCCTATCACAATGCTATAAGTGTCACAAAATCAAAACAACTATTTTGATTGAGCAAAGACTTGCAATAAATACCCAAATGAAAGGACATCACAAAGCTATAAGCGCGACCAAATAAAACGATACACCATTAAAAAGAATTCAATCTTACATATACAGCCAAACCAATATGTACCAGGCTAACATTTCTTTCGAATAAGCCAACTAAAGAAACTATAACATTAATTCATACATAAATACTCTCCCTTTACAATACCAATTTAAAAACCATCTGTAATCATAACCAAACAATAGGACGTTCTCGGCACCTTCCCCCCTTCCCTATCCCCCGGGCCGTTTCTGGACACCTATCTCCAGGGCTGTTTTTGGACACCCATCTCCAGGACGTTCTCGGCATTCCCCTCTCCCCCTCCCCTATCCCCGGATGCAATTTTTTTCTCCCTTTTTCTGATATAATCAAGATAGTCTTCCAGCTGTCAGCAACAGAGGCTTGGGAGCGCCTGCGAATAAAACCCCTGCTTTGAAGTGATTAAGATTTGGCTTATCTCATTAGGAGTGAGATGGATGCGGAGGTTCATCTGGATGCGAACACAAGAAAGGTGGGAAAATGTAATCCCGTTTGTGTCATTATGCAAATTCTTTCATTTTACGTGAATAGAGGACGAAGTATATAAAATCTGCAAATTGCTTTCTCGTTAAGATTATTTTCGTTTCGGAGATTGAGTTAGAATGCTCAAGACAATTGGCTGCTACACTGCATAGAATTCCAGAGGTGTTATGTGTCACTTTTGTTATCTAACGCTTTGCCTATAGAAGCGGAACAATGGAAGGGATCACATTGTGGAGGTGACGACATGTACTACCGAACCAAATAATTGAACAATTACCTTATATTTTTCATTATGTTACCCTGCTGTGGCGAGTAAATCAGTGTAATTATCACCTTGGTTATTGTTCATATTATATATATATGTTACGAAGACTTTGTATGATACAGTCGTACACTTAAGAAGTTATTGGGAAAAAATATCGAAATCAAATATTGAGAAATGCAAAAGATGAGAACGATCATCATAGGAATCCACGTGCTTGCATAGCATAAACAGGCCGACAATGAAAAAAGTTGGAATACCTAATATGAAGTGTTGAAGCCATTGATTTCATCACTTTTGTGCAACGACAAACACCGAAAATTGAGTCCAACAATATCCTCAATTGGTTGAGGTGCGTGCTTCGAACAGGCCACTGCAATCCTTCGTTATTCTCTTGCTGAAAATAATATTAGACCCGCTATGAACTTTGCAATTAAGAGTTGCTCTGCCTATAAATTGCAGGCTGCTTCCGCACGCGAGGAGTCGAGTATTTACTCTTCCAATTTTTCGCGCATATGGACCAACTCTTTCAGACGAAACCGTCCCTCATACCATCACGGCCCCTCTTCCATGCTTGACACATTTTTTCATCAGATGTTGTGTACAGTCTGTCACCCGCAGTGGGCATAAAAAATCACCGGCCATCAGATCGATAATATTCCAAGTCACCTGCGTCGCTGAAACGTTCCTCATTATCATCGCCCTCCAAATAACTCGGCTGCTGCATATCGTGAGTCGCCCCTGATTCGTTTCACAGAAAGTGAACCTATTGCCTTACTCATTGAGGCGACTTGATAATATTACATATTACATTGAGAAATTTCTGTGGCACCCGCGTAGCTGCCCATGGTTCATGTCGTGGCACTTCGTGGCCCGATCTGAGCGATGGTGGGTTTGCGTATTCAACTGACTGTGGCAGATGAACTAATTGTTTTCTTTTCAGTAAGCAACTTCAGAAACTGGTAGGGTTCTGCGGTCGTCGCTGCTTGCACGAAAGGGCTCAAATAACGCATGTTTGAGCCTCACGTATGAAGTGTTCCTAGCTCCATCTTATGCCGTCTCTGCCCATGGTGCTACTTTATTCGCTTGCTCAGCGATTGTTAGGCTGGTCGTTCCTCTCATTTGCCCATCACAATCTGAGATTTTGTCTGCTTTTTGTGATAATTTTCTTTAATATAGAATTTTTTTATAATAAATATTAAAAAAAAAATGTACCAGAAACTTCTATTGACCTAATTGATATAGAACTGAAAAGACTTGGTTAAATAAAAATCGTCTCGTGTTTAGCTCGGCAGTATAAAACGGCCCCTCATCCACATCCCTGACCGCCGACCCCCCCGCCACACCCGCCACACCGATTAAGTTTCTCCTGAATCGTCTACAAGCCGCCTTGAACAGATAATAAATGGAGAAGCGCAATTTCCTACATTAAGGCAGAAAACAAGTTGTTGGCCTCAAAATAGAAATGTGTTGCAACAATCCATTTCATCGCAAAATATAAATACTAACCCATAAATAGTATTTCTTGAGCATTTGTCTTACAATCATACCTGCAAGTGTCTATTATAGCATAACATTTTTGGGCTGCGGTTAACGTTCTGGAAGCAAATCAAAAAGGCTTGAAAGCCTCGTTGTGCAATTCCAATATCCAAAGCGTCAGTTTCAATAGCATACATGCTTGCATATAAAATTTCAAGTGTCTTAAAGCATGCCTGGTGATGTTTCCGGATAAAAATTACTTTTTTGATACAGGCGTATAAGGGCCTATATGCACTTTTGTAATTTGGCATGAATCTACTGTATTATGCACTATTTTTTTAAAAACTTTGAACTGGTTTAATATTTGCCGGATTAAGTTTGAGATATATCAGTATTTTCCCAGGTTTGGTTTTGCTCCATCGTTGTGGAACACATGTCCAACATATAGCATCTTTCTCAAATAAGATAGTACGTTATTGTATGAGTGGACTAAGAGATAAGTCATTCAGAAAGATACTATTTCTCAAATATCCCAGCGTTCCTCTGTTCATAGAAAAATGTTTTACAGTCATCAGACACCATAATTTTGTTGACCTAAACTGCTTTTGTATCTAAGAGACAAGAATTTGCAATATTTGCTGAGTAGGCCCTGTTTTGTATTTGAGGTCGACTGTTCGGGCATATTCTCAATGAAAACAAACGCTTTACATGATTCTCACTCAAAAAAGGGGTGACAAAATGTTATACAAAACAAGAAAAATATGTTGTCTTATCGAGATTTCGTTCTTAACGTTAAGAGTCGTTTCACCAATGCGTTTAGTGACATTATTCTTGCTATCTAATTCAGCATCCCCGTTCACGTTAGAACGGGGATGGTAACGAAGTCAGCGGACAGAGTAGAGTCGCTTGTTCTGAGATAGTTCGCGTGTTCTGATGATATGAGAGATTGGTAAAGAGGGTAATGATGGCGGAGGTGAGTGAACGTAGGTTTAGAGGTAGACCGAAATTTGGTTGGATGGATGGCGGGTAGCAGGCGTTGAAAAGAAGCCTGAGTGTGGAGAAAGCGAGAGAGCGTGCAGTGAATAGGTGTGAGTTGAGAATGATTGTGAATGATTGATCCATTAACGCTGCCCTGATGTGCTTTCCTTTTTTTGGCATACCGTTGAGAAACTGTTTGATCGGTGGTGGGGGGAATGGGTGATTACTATGATGTAGTAGGCGTATACTAGTCACACGGTCGGGCCCTGCTGCTGACACCCTCCTCGGACCACACTCATAACCCAGAGTGTGTGATGCGGGGTATTCCGGCCAGACCCGTTCACACAAAATGGTTATGTTATTTGAGTGTGAGTGTATGAGAGGACTGTGAGGTGCGCCTTGTCGTCGGCCCCACTTTTCTTCGGGGAGTCGGTCATGTGTTTGTATCTGTGTCTGTATCTGTATTACCGTAATCATCAACCTTTTGCTAGGTCCGACACGCTTTGGCACGGCGTGTCCGCCGTGTCTCGTGGAGCCTGCAGTCACGCTGCCTCGCAGCTCGGTGGCCGTGTCCGCCGTGTCTCGTGGAGCCTGCAGTTACGCTGCCTCGCGGCTCGGTGGCCGTGTCCGCCGTGTCTCGTGGAGCCTGCAGTCACGCTGCTTCGCGGCTCGGTGGCCGAGTCCACCGTGTCTCGTGGAGCCTGCAGTCACTCTGCCTCGCGGCTCGGTGGCCGTGTCCGCCGTGTCTCGTGGAGCCTGCAGTCACGCTGCCTCGCGGCTCGGTGGCCGTGTCCGCCGTGTCTCGTGGAGCCTGCAGTCACGCTGCCTCGCGGCTCGGTGGCTGTCCCTTTGTCAACTCAGGCATCACCTCCGTTTCCGGTCACCTTCGCCCTCTGCTTCCCGGACGAGCCACACACCGATGTTCTGACACAGGTATAACTTGTAAACCTGCTGTAACGGAACTGAGACTGCTTAGCGATGCTACGTTAGTCGTTGCTAGTTTCTTCGGCGTCATTCGGTCCGTAGAAACGATTCGTTCGACCAATATTGTGGTTCGCTCATTGCCGGTCTCGCTGATCGTATCTGCTTTAACGTGATGTATCTTGTAGGCCCGTAGGCTGTGCTCCTTCTCCGGTGTCGGATGCTCCTTTTAGTAACTGGGATTCATCCAGTCTGAGCTCAATCGTAAAGGCTGTTAATTTCTGGGGTTTCTTCCAAGAGTCCCATTTTCCTGCTTCTATCATTCATCATTTTTACCACAAAGCGATCTTTCAACAGCTCTTTCTATTTGAACGTGCACCCAACGCGGCCGCAGTTAACCTCTGCGGTGCCTTGTCGTTCTTTTGGAACGGAAGAATGTGGCCATGTTGACTGTTGTAGACTGATCAAAGATACCATCCCTTCCAAATGTTCTGGGATGAAGTCTTAAACATACGTCGGCGATTACGCAGTTGCAAGCGTGTTCAATCCTGCAATGAATTGATCCCGCAGCATGCTACTCCGTCATCATTCTTGGTGGCAACATTGATTTTCCAGATTGTTGAGTGCCCGTTAATTTAGTTCATTCGCCTCACCATACCTCTTATGGATGATCCCGAAGCCTAATAGATGACTCCTTCGCTGAATTAATCCCATTTGAGTTCGGAACAAGCTCTGTGAACAGTGAATTTCCGCTGTCGGTCGGCTCGGTGCTGTCTCCTGTTGAATCTGTGCTATTTCCCCAATCGTAGAACATTTTCTTGCTTATCATCTTCTGTTGTTTTCAAAGTCCTGTATATTTGAATCGTGAATGAGGAGGGAAAGACTTCGGTGACTTTCGAATTGGGAAAAGAAATCCTTTTAGCTTGGGTCCCATCTTTCGTAATTTCACTTTACAAATACAAAAAAAAATCACCTCATCGTCAAAAATATCATTGGAAAATGGCGGAAGCCTGGAAATATATTTTATCTCGTAGCACTTTGTCAGAGACGATAAACTGCACCAACTCGCGCAGGCAGGGGTTTTGAATACGTCAGGTTTGAAGCGCACTCTGGGGGATGGATCAATAGTTGTACACTAATGAATTACCCTACGGAATCGAGCTAGGGAACATTGTCTTTACTTTAATAGGACAGTCGGTGCTGCCATCAACGATTAATGGACTCGAAATGAAGGTATTAATTTGAGCCTGGGTATATCGGTGTGGTTTATTGTAGCTGATTTTATGCAGGTTGCGAGGTACAGAGTAGATCAGGGCCTTATTAGGGAATGGTCAAAACTGTCTCGATTTTTCCAATCCCAACATTGTAAACCAAAATGTCTTACGTAACACACATGTTCAGACTAAACACGTGTACAAGCATGTCCTGTTGCCACACCCAACATTAGGCAGCCTAGCTAATGTGACATGTTATCGATGAGTCGCATCATTCGGCATGACATTGCATCGTGGACGATGGACCGTTCTGTGATGCGCTCAATGAGAGTTTATTGTAATTGTATATTTATTGATTTTATGGACAGACAACAACAGTGTTGGCAATTTTCATTAATTGACCAAGTTATTGGGCGTTCGGATAAGTGTAAGAAGCAACAATATAGATGATCCGTTTAGATTTTCATGAACATAATGCAATTTCTTTTGCTTTTTTCTACAGTTACTCATATCATTTATTTGATCAACAGTAGATACTTCTGAACGCTGCTCTCTGCAGCAATATCAGGAGCAGCCAAAGAAACTCCTTCCTAATCCCTACGAAACATACAAATAGAAGCCAAAAACAAAAATAGGTATCTGAATTACTAAAATTTTATTATAAGTCTTAATAATTTGCATTTGCAACACGTTGATGAGAATTTCGGGACCACATATCGAGTTGTTATAACAAATTTGTCATTTATCATAAATGTCGGTCGTCTACACGAAACAATTCTTTCCGAAAAATGCATCATGGACCAGTTCAAATGAGTCAATATTTCCAGATTTTTTTTTGGTTTCCCAACCCCAGACCGACCAAGATCAAATCACTAGAAAAATGAGACTCGGATCGGGATGAAGTTCTTCGTATTTCAGCGATCTTTTCAGTTCACGCGATCATCAGTTTTTTGGATTTTCTCTCCTGCCTCAGATTGTAAACAGAACTGTTTGGATGTTGGGTTCGAGCTGACTCAGCTCAGGCAAAGGAAAACAGGAGTATAAAATGTTGGAATGAGTACGCTAGGATCCAAACCTCCACTGAAGCTCTGTGAATTGTCAGATAAATTTTAGGGCCCAAATGTATCCTGATGATGCAAATGAAATCAATCAATGTTTTTCCTCACAAATACAGCTCACAATTACACATTTGTATAGGAAATTTTTAGCAAAATTTTGACCGTGATGATAATCATTTAATTCAAAATTTTATAATTGAGTTCATTGCAATTTCTTCGTATTAAATGGACAGCATTACCATAATAACGTTTCTTGTGAATCCGTAATGGATGAAAAACAGCTAATTCATGCGGTAGAGCTGGAAAATAAAAGCCGAATTACGGAAGGAGGATGAGGCTGTATTATGTGAACGCATTTGGAAAAACGCCATAGTGAACGCACTTGGTAAAACACCTAGCAGTAATTATCCGCATCATCGACTCTAGGAGTGAACTTGGCAATGGTGCTGTAAACACCGCAATCGACTAGTCAGGCTTAGCAAAGCAGTTATCCAATCGTCTCGTCACAATGAACGATTGTCAATCCTTTTTCATAATGTCTACCTAGTGTGAACCTCAGTAGTTGTACCAAAAAAAAACTAAATTATCTTTTATTCTGTTTAGCAAATATTTCCTTATTGGGAAAAGGGTGTTGGATGCAGAGGGGAGTGGACGTAGTCCTAGAGGGAGACCGAAGTTTGGGTGGATGGATGGTGTGAAGTAGGCGTTAGGAAGGAGAGACTTGAGAGTGGAGGTGCTTGACCGCCCTTGGAATCTCGTTGAGGAACGAGATGGTCGTAGGAGGGGGGGGGGGTTAACATGACGCTGCAGGGGTAAACCAGTCACACTGTCGAGCCCTGCTGCCGACACTGACCTCGGAGCAGGGTCCCCGGAACCTGTTGCGTGGTTCCGGTCCCCGGAACCTGTTGCGTGGTCCCCCGGAAGGACATTTTAGCGCAAAAGGGCTGAATTGTGTGAGTGTTTGAGAATTCGGAATTCATTCAGAATATCTTTTTCGACAGCGAGGTCTGCAACTGCGCAGTCACGGTCAGGTTGCCTCTGTTCAATTTCAAGTAAAACCTAATTAGCGATGCACATAAAATGATTCGAGAATAACGTATAATGAAAATGCCAACCTTCGAAGCTTTACGAAAGGCTCGATAAACTACGAAACAATTTGGTAACACGCATAATTTAATAACTATTGAGAATCAACTTTTTGATCGCAAAAAATAGATTCATATATGATGATTTGAATTGAAGCTTGTTGAGGGAATGAAAACTCTACAAACCGAATGATGTTTTGACGAGCACAATGGAAGCGTGATAGACTGAATAGAGGCGTGATGGACTGAATGGAGTCGTGATGAGCTGAATAGAAGCGTGATTGATTGAAAAGGAGCGTGAGGAGCTGAATAGAAGCTTGCTGCGTTGCATATAAGTAGTTAGATGTGGTGCAAGACGGCCTACTGAAGGAATTAGATAGGGGTTAATTAGCGGTGGGCGGGGTGGGGGGTAGGACGCGATGCATGCACC
>SDVV010005848.1:0-18888 GCA_016164225.1 Gammarus roeselii | reverse complement strand
TACGAGTATCGTATTAATGAGCTGCATCGTGAGCCCTTAACCGAGTGTACGAGTATCGTATTAATGAGCTGCATCGTGAGCCCTTAACCGAGGGTACGAATACCGTAATAATGAGCTGCATCGTGAGCCCTTAACCGAGCTTACGAGTATCGTATTAATGAGCTGCATCGTGAGCCCTTAACCGAGTGTACGAGTATCGTATTAATGAGCTGCATCGTGAGCCCTTAACCGAGGGTACGAATACCGTAATAATGAGCTGCATCGTGAGCCCTTAACCGAGCTTACGAGTATCGTATTAATGAGCTGCATCGTGAGCCCTTAACCGAGTGTACGAGTATCGTATTAATGAGCTGCATCGTGAGCCCTTAACCGAGGGTACGAATACCGTAATAATGAGCTGCATCGTGAGCCCTTAACCGAGGGTACGAATACCGTAATAATGAGCTGCATCGTGAGCCCTTAACCGAGCGTACGAGTATCGTATTAAAGAGCTGCATCGTGAGCCTTTAACCGAGCGAACGAGTATCGTATTAATGAGCTGCATTGTGAGCGCTTAACCGAGCGTACGAGTATCGTATTAATGAGCTGCAACGTGAGCCCTTAACCGAGCATACGAGTATCGGATTAAAAAGCTGCATTGTGAGCTCTTAACCGAGCGTAAGAGTATCGTATTAATGAGCTGCATTGTGAGCCCTTGACCGAGCGTACGAGTGTCGCATTGCGTGTGTCATTTATCTGCTCCTTTTTAATTATTCAATGACTAATATCTAGGAGGCCGCTTCTGAATTGGATAACAGAAAAATCTGATCAACCACATTTTCTCCATAAATTTTTAGGTTCTGACATACTGGTATAAGTAGAGTTCTGATTTAGTGGCATAAGTAGAGGCTGATTTACTTATATAAGTAGAGTTCTGATCTACTGGTATACGAAGAGACGTGCTGTTCTGACGGCGTTTCTCAACGTAATCGACAAAGATTGGGCGAGATCGTCGAGCATTCGATGCCTCTCTACTCTGGCTTGTCATCAGAGTCCTGACAATCTTCGGGGGCATTTCCGTCGGAATCTTTGACGAGGCAAATATTGAATAAAAAATTGAAATTATACTGGTGAAATGATTCGTTACCTAATTTTTCATTTGCTGTTTATTTCCTTCCACGGCGAAGCTAATCAAGTTATTGAGCGCCATGTTTGAAGCCATCACTGCGGAACCCCCGAGAATGGCCGCCTACTTACAGGATGTGGTAGCAACTTGTCAAATGTCTGATCTCCTCATCAGATGTTATAACCTTTGCGAGTGTACCTTCCAGAAGACACAATGACGAACATAATACAGATCAATGCTAACGACCGTTGATTAATTTCAAATTCTAAATCCTAAAGGTAATTAAGCCCATCAACCTATAAATCCTAAAGGTAATTAAACTCATCGAACGTATAGCAAATAACTCTAGTTCACGAAATGTTTCATTGCCGAACTCCGGACGAACCAGTGTGGTTGCATGGTGTCATAAGCCTTAGTAACACTTGTAATCTTCTGTGTGCGTGAACGTTTAATAACGAGTATGTTTGTAATATTTTCCTGTTTACATCTGAGGCATAATTTTTTTTTAACGGTTAAACACTGAACGTTACCCAAATAGTCGCACGACATTTAACCCATGGTAACCCAAACGACATTACTTCACCCATGGTAACCCAAACGACATTAATTCACTCGTGGTAACCCAAACGACATTACTTCACCCGTGGTAACCCAAACGACATTACTTGACCCATGGTAACCCGAACGACATTACTTGACCCATGGTAACCCAAACGACATTACTTCACCCGTGGTAATCCAAACGACATTACTTCACCCGTGGTAACCCAAACGACATAACTTCACCCGTGGTAACCCAAACGACATTACTTCACCCGTGGTAAGCCAAACGACATTACTTCACCCGTGGTAACTCAAACAACATTACTTCACCCGTGGTAAACCAAACGACATAACTTCACCCGTGGTAACCCAAACGACATAACTTCACCCGTGGTAACCCAAACGACATCACTTCACCCGTGGTAACCCAAACGACATTACTTCACCCGTGGTAACCCAAACGACATAACTTCACCCGTGGTAACCCGAACGACATTATTTCATCCGTGGTAACCCAAACGACATTACTTCACCCGTGGTAACCCAAACGACATTACTTCACCCGTGGTAACCCAAACGACACTACTTCACCCATGGTAACCCATACGACATTACTTCACCCGTGGTAACCCATACGACATTACTCCACCCATGGTAACCCATAAGACATTACTCCACCCATGGTAACCCATACGACATTAATTCACCCGTGGTAACCCAAATGACATCACTTCACCCGTGGTAACCCAAACGACATTACTTCACCCGTGGTAACTCAAATAACATTACTTCACCCGTGGTAAACCAAACGACATAACTTCACCCGTGGTAACCCAAACGACATCACTTCACCCGTGTTAACCCAAACGACATTACTTCACCCGTGTTAACCCAAACGACATTACTTCACCCATGGTAACCCAAACGACATTACTTCACCCGTGGTAACCCATACGACATTACTCCACCCATGGTAACCCATACGACATTACTTCACCCGTGGTAACCCAAACGACATTACTTCACCCTTGGTAACTCAAAAGAGTCCAAACCTAAAGATTTGTTTCCATTTCCTGACACAATGAACTTCAACTTCACGTGACCTAAGGCCTCGGCTTTAGTGACATAAACTCCATGAAAAGAATTATTACCTAAAGAAGGCGAATGTCGCGTAGGCGTCGATAAAGTCTGCCGGGTAGATGTAGACAAGCGACCTAAGAACCCTGAACAAAGAAGCCTAATAAAGACATGTGACTTCCAACCAACGGTAAGCTGGTTTGTGCTTCTATCGTAAGAATTTCTGGACACTGTCTGCGACATCATTCCTAAAGGAAAGAATACAATTTATGCATTTATAGGTTTTCCCGGCTTTATGAAATGTGGATTAACAAATCGAAGTGATTTCTTTTGTAGCTTTGTCAACCTGTTCTATTTTGCTATACAATTTCTCTCCAAAGCTATTGCTATTTTCAACCTGGCTTAGATCAACTCGCAAATCATTATGTTATCCACTTGCTTGATGCGGTGGTATGCATGTTATCATTTTTCTTAGACAAGGCTGAATTAGCGAATTGGTAATGTTGACGCGGACGTTTTGCTCCAAAATGGTCCCAGCATCAAGATGGCAAGTTGACTGTGATAATAAGTTTGTTTTTGACTTACTGTAATTATAATATTGCCTTTCTACGGCTCCTGTGATGATAGGATGTCTTTCTACTGCTCCTGTAATAGTAGGATGCCTTTCTACTGCTCCTGTTATAGTAGGATGTATTTCTACGGCTCCTGTAATAGTAGGATGCCTGTCTACGGTTCCTGTAATCGTAGGATGCCTTTCTACGGCTCTTGTAATAGTAGGATGCCTTTCTACGGCTCCTGTAATAGATCAATGCCTTTCTACAGCTCCTGTAATAGTAGGATGCTTGTGTACGGTTCCTGTAATAGTAAGAGGCTTTTTCTACGGCTCCTGTAATAGTACGATGCCTTTCTACGTTCCTGTAATAGTAGGATGCATTTTCTACGGCTCCTGTAATAGTAAGATGACTTTCTACGGGGTGATATGTACCTCTGCTTATAGGCTTCATCAATTCACGTTTTTGGTAACCCATGTCATATCATCTGTAGATCTTCATCTTCTCACCGCTTTTGATTTATCGCCCGTGTGCAAACCCTTGTGCCTGGTCATTTTTTGTGTGTTCCCCACCACCTCTCGCAGTGTTTCCATTAGCGACTCGGCATGTTGTCCTCTCGTTGTGCTTCTCTTGAGTAGATCATTATTTGCGTTGTGCTACTCCTAAGTAGATCCTTACTTTCGTTGTACTACTCCTGAGTAGATCCTTACTTTCATTTTGCTACTCCTAATTAGATCCTTACTTTCGTTGTGCTACTCCTAAGTAGATCCTTACTTGCGTTGTGCTACTCCTAAGTAGATCCTTACTTGCGTTGTGCTACTCCTAAGTAGATCCTTACTTGCGTTGTGCTACTCCTAAGTAGATCCTTACTTGCGTTGTGCTACTCCTAAGTAGATTCTTACTTGTGTTGTGCTACTTGGACGCCTAAGCGCATCAGCGTTATCTCCGGTGCAGGTGTCCTCTTATCATGTAACGACAAGTTCTATGTGTTTATTATCTTTACTCAGACGAAATTAACAGCTGGCGAAACTCTGTCTTGATAGGGGATTTTAGCCTGTTTCATTTGTAGCGGATTTAGAGCGTCCTCTAAAACTGAGAAATTGTTAGGGAAAAACTATGTTGGACCCGCCCTGCGTGGGCCAAGACCAGAAGAGCTGTCCCATCACTGATTAATCGAATAGTGCATGACCTACCCATTCGTGGTTCTTCCTGTGTCAGCTTTATGACTCGAAACATCACATTATATCCAGACGCAAAGGAGGGAAGTGATCCCATGAGGATATTGACCTGGTATGGTTATTTCATGTTATATTGTTACCTCTTGTCAATTATCTTGAAATAGTGTGGTGTCTGGTGCATTTTCACCCGCGTTTTGATATCAGCTTTCTTGTCTTCATCAATAATATTAGCATAAAGCAATTCCGTTTCTGTTCCATAGTCTTTAGTTTTCTGGTGTTCAAATATTACAGTTTGTGTCCTTTTCCCGCAGAGTGAATGGATTCAATTGTTGTACAGGATAATCTCAACCTACTTTCAATTCCGATTCATTTATGGTCTCGAATATGATTTCCAAAGACGATGCAGTATAAATAAGATTCCATGAACATTACATGTTGATAATTGTTACACACCTGTCGCCTATCTCGTTCAATATGAAATAACCGAGAGTTTCACTTACTCTTCTTTGCCCCATTTGCTGATGGTAATTAATGTCGTCGAAAATATTTACATAACAATGGAACCTGTAAAATCCGACCTGAGAGAACCTTTAACAGTAATTGAAATCATTGACTCGGCAACTCCAAAAAAGGTGCGTGAGGCTGCTTCTAGGTTCTTGATAAGTACACTAGTACTTATTAAGATAAGACTTCCTTCTTTCTCCTTTCTCATTCTACCTACCGATGTTCCTGTAGAAAAGATCACACAAAAGGCGCCCCCAGCCGGACTACCAACAAAACTCGTCCTTATCAAAAAGTTTCCCTTAGGCTGGTCTTCATTGAATGAAGAGAATTAGACTTCCCTTGCGGGAAATGATGGATGGCCTAGCCCACCCTCCGCCGATTGTGGCTGCAGACAAGTCTCCTTTGTTAGTCCTGGGTCGCTGCATTAAGATACGAGGTGTAGAAACATGACACTCTATTGGAAGGCCGTCGACAGAGTGGAAGCTGCCACTGTGTGCAACGCTACGTTTGGCTAACCTTCCACGAGACCTTTTTGTTTTCTTTGCTGAGCTGTACGCACTCGAATCCGCCATTTCGATTATTAACACATCGCCTCCCCAAACATGTCATATTTTCAGACAGTTTGAGTACCCTCACTCGGCTCTAAATCTGCATTATGCACACCCGCTCTACGTAAAATAAAACACTTTTCTTTACTATGTCTGAGGCAGGCCAAACGGTTGAATTCTGACTGAATTCAAGCGTTCACCCATCGTGAACAATTCATCTCCTTTCTTTCCTATCATCAACTCCCACTTAATATCACAATGGAACGATACGCGGTAACAAATCGGACATATAATGCTACCAGACAAACCCACAGTTGGAGAATCGTCTGCGCCCCGACCACGCATGTATAACTCACAACCATCTAATGAACATGGAGATGGGACCGTTCAAGACACCATTTCCCAGGTGCGACAAAGTAGCAATCAGCGTAAAGCCTTACTGGACGGAGTGCAACGCGCCTAAATCCCCCTTGCAACCATAAAAACCTATTCACAGACCTCGCTTTCGGTAAACATACCGGCCTGTACGAAGCCGAAGTGGTTTATCCACTCACCAAGGGACTTCAGCATTTTAATGAAAGATCACAGAAACAAGGATCTGTTTGGATAGCAACGTACAAAACTTTTATTCTAGTTAAAGTATTTTCCATGTATGCACCGGCGGACTTACGTACCACAAATCAATGTGCTTAATACTTTCCATTTCGACTAAAATATTGTTTCCGCACACGCTGGAGTGCGAACCTATTTGAATCGATGACCATCGCCTCCTACGGAGGGGCTCACTTAGATTCAAGTCGGAGCTACAGTGGAGATCGACCCCTTCTTCTAATTTATTGGGAGAGATGTGGTGGGCTTGTCAGGGCCATAAAGAGTGAAGAGAGCGAGTAACAACTTGAGATTTAATCTCCTGCCATAAAAGTGGAAATTATTGCTATTTAGTGAGCTACGTGATTCGGGGAAGCTCCGTAGGATAATAGGACTTTTGTTGTGATGTAGAGTTAACACCCGCAACATATTAGTCGTTCAACACCGTGCTCCTGAATGAACTCTGAAATTTGAAGTCATCTTTATGTATAACACATTTAGTTTTGTGAGCAACGCAAACACTGGTTTTGCGTTGCTCACAAAACGATGTGCTTTCGCTTCTTTTGGAGTTTTTGTGGTGAAGGCTTCGCATAGGTCTGTGATCATCTTCACGTCGCTTCTTCTGCAGGTATTGCTGTGAAGGCTCCATTTAGGGCTGTGATCTTCTTCACGTCGCTTCTGTTGTAGTTATTGCACTTCACTTCACTTCTACAAGGCTAACACCATCCTAAGCTCTGATTCAGTACCCTATGCTCTGATTCAGTATCATATGCTCTGATTCAGTATCCTATGCTCTGATTCAGTATCCTATGCTCTGGTTTGTGACGTTGCGTCTTTCGAACTTCTGAACGAATCGAAGTTTGTTGACAGCACGGGATGCCTTCCATAAGGAAGAGTGTTGAAGCAGATGATGATTTTCTCATCGCAAATGTACGCCTGTTACGTTTACGGGGCAGAAAATTTGAAACAGTTTGATACAGAAACATTTTAGTTAATGTGTTTCTGCAATTCGTTGCATAAAACATGCATCTGTTTTTGCAATGATTACACTTGCGTTGATTTAATATTAAATGTCCTCTGGAATACAATGTCACCATGCGTGGTACCCTGAAGGTCTGTGAAAGTATAGCCAAGTCGTATCTTGTCTGAGCGATCTTTAACTACTTCTCTGATGCGCCATCAAGCAGGCATCAAATGTCTCTGTAAGAAACTGCAAGTAATTACTTCCTGTTTTGATGTTCTAGAGCAGACAGCTACATTCCAGTGAATGTTCTTGCGACGACTGCTTCCGAAGAGCGACCGAGAGCCATAATGGCCTCTACGAACTCGAGATAAAACACCACCCGTCTACCAGGCCACTGCTATCTTGGTAGTACATTGCCTTGAAGAAACCATAGGGGCGATCGCTTCTAGACAAGCCTTAGAGTGTTGTGCAACGGAGACGTGCATTGAGAGGATGCTAAGGAGGGCGGGAGGAGGGATAGGACAAAACGTGGACTTACTTTGTTATTTACACTGGTGTGTTTTTGTGTGGAGTTTGGGAGCCACTAATCTCCGTTCAATAGACTCCGAGCCTTGACGTGGGTTGATACTACGTAATATACCTTGGTATTATGACTGAGGTATGTCGGATTGAATTTGTTGGACAAATGGGACTTTTATTCCTATTTTGTTGAACTATCCTTGAGATTGAAGCACTCAATTCTATTCCAATCAAGGGGTTCCTGTAGGGTGAAAACGATGTGATTGAAACACCCATTCAAAGGAACTACTTCTTCAGTCTTCGCTATCCTCCGCTGAACAACTGTCCTTGTCACTTTCTTTTTTTCGCTACTTCCCTTATTACTGTTCTGTGACGCTACTGATCTTTGTATTGTTCGGTTCCGCTACTTTCCTTAGCACTGATCTGTGCTACTTCTCTTGGTGCTGTTCTGTGTCGCTACTGTCCCAAGTACTGTTATGTCGAAGTTCTGTAACTTGAGCTGTTCTGTGTCGCTACTCCCCCTGTTACTGTCCTAAGTCGCTACTTTTCTTAGTACTTTCTCGGGACATGCGCGACTTTTTTCTGCATTGTTCTGTGTTGCTACTTTCCAGTGTACTGTTCAGTGTTGTTACTTTCCTCTTCACTGTTACTGTCACTTATTTAGTAATCATCAGTTTCACGGCCGCTGCTTTCTCTATTACTGTTCTATATCGCTACTTTTTAAATATTCTTTTGTGTCGATAAATTCCTTTATGCGTCTTTACTTTCCTCTGTGCTGTTTTGCGTCACCACATTCCTTATGACTGTTACTGTTGTGTCGCTTATCAAGTAAACTTTCACACTCCCTTTCATAATAAATAGCAAAATTTCCAACTTCCTCATCATTCAGGAACTCTTACCAGCAGAGAATGGTTCGAGTCGTTCATTCAGCCGTCAAGGTTATGATCTCGAGAAGAAGCTGCAGCGCCGGCGGCTCTTTTCATCACCCCAAACTAGTCTTCTTTCTGATGTCGAGCGCAGTCCATTTGCTTAAGCAGACTCGGTCCACTCAGCCGACACTCAAAGTTTCTCATAACGTCCGTCCGTCAGTCTTTTCGTGTCCTTCTAGCCATATTCTTCGTCTCTGTGTTAGTTCGTCCATTTTGTTTGTTCTGAAAACTACCCCCTTTTATGTTGTTTCCTCCTTTCTGCTCGACTCTTGGCTATTCCGTCCTTGTTGTTCATGTCTTTCAACCGTTCAGCCTCGTCATCCCGTCTACAATTATCTTACATCCGAGCTTGCACTGTCCCTGCACATTCTTAGTTTGCGTCCATCCTTTTTGACCGTCCCGCCCATCCTCGCTCTACGTCCATCTCTACTTCCCATTCTTTTCTCCGATCACTTCTCTGTCCATCTGACATTTTTTTCGTCCTCTTATCGGTCTAGCTTTCCTTTCCATTCTTCCTCTTCGCCCGTCCATCCCGCCCTGTCCGTCATTTCTCTCCGTCCGTCCTTCCGTGTTCGTCCAGCCTTTCTTGTCCGTCCATCCGCCCTAGTCCGTTCATCCGTCCAGGCGTGCATCTCTCAAAAGGATAACTTGCAAAGGCCTAATTACTTCGAACTCCAACAAAAGTCCCTTTGTCGTGATAACGGCGCCCGAGGAGCCTTAAATGCCTTCAGACCAATGGATGGCCCTCGTGCCTCTGAGTGCAGGAACGAAAGCAGCCGGGGTGAGATTATGGCTGCCTCAAGATAGGTTACGAATAGTTACGTTGGCCTTGTTTGATTAGAATAGAAAGCGTGAATGCAGGGACGACAGCAACAGGGGTTAGGTTAGGGCAAGCTCAAGCTTCTTTACGATTAATTGCACTAGTCATGGATGTCGGAGCTGTAAAGCAGAGCTGCACGGCGGGTCCTTCCACGCAGCACGCAAGCTTTCTCCATCAAGAAGGGGGACTTGGTAATCTGATCTGGTTTAATTTGATGATGGTTTAGCGAGATAAGTCGGAGTAGTTTGATATATAATAAAATTCAAATATATATTCTTGTTCGTGGCTACGATTTGATTTCTAACTTCTGAATTGCTTTCTTAAACATTGTCTCTCTACCTGGGAAATTTTGGTCTTCCAGATAATTAAACAACGCATTTGTTAAACATTCTTGTGTACGTCTGACTTTAATGGTTTCTCAAATTTCTTCTTACAACATTTTATGTTTTTCTCATTATCGAGAGGGCTTTGCGATAGCATCGCCAACTTCATTTAAGCTGTGAAGTCCGAGAACTGATGTTCTCAATCTCTATTGGTTTTTAATTCCAGCTTGTGTAACGGACGGACTTCAGTTTTCTATTCGCTCGTGGCCCCGGAAGGGCCTCAGTACGAGAATTATTTCCTCGTAACACGCAGGATTACACGAAGATATTGCACCAGTTTGTTGAAACAACCGCTGCATTTGTTCTTGACTATCTTTTCCTTCTCGTTCTCGTTTCCTCGTTGTGGCGTTTCAAAACGTCCAAGTTCATAGAAAAGTCGTTTAATCCCAAGAAGCCACGCAGTTCTCCAATTTTTACGAGGGCAGATTGCCTCTGTGACCATTTGATCTTCTTCCCGGCTCTACCAACGACAGCTGTTGAAACTCTTACCTCTTATGCCAGGATTGTCTTGAAGCGTTAGCGGAAGCACCTCCTCCACCACCTCTATATGGCACCGGTGCTCTAAAGCGAGCAGTTATCTTTATTAGCCCCTTTAGGATGCCTCCCTCTAATGACTTTACGGTTGCCAGTCGTCCCTGAGGCCTTCTCACGTTTCCTGTTCTGTTAGGCCCGGTGTAGCCCCTTGTTGCCGGCGTTCCTGCTCTGGCAGGCCCGGTGTAACTTCTGATTACCTGCATTCCTGCTCTGGGAGGCCCGGTGTAGCCTCTGATTACCGGCGTTCCTGCTCTAGGAGGCCCGGTGTTATTTCTGATTACTGGCGTTCCTGCTCTGGGAGGCCCGGTGTTATTTCTGATTACCGGCGTTCCTGCTCTGGGAGGCCCGGTGTAACTTCTGATTACCGGCGTTCCTGCTTTGGGAGACCCGGTGTTATTTCTGATTACCGGTGTTCCTGCTCTGGGGGCCCGGTGTAACATCTGATAACCATCGTTCCTGCTCTGGGAGGCCCGGCGTAACTTCTGATTACCGGCGTTCCTGCTCTGGGAGGCCCGGTGTTATTTCTGATTACCGGCGTTCCTGCTCTGGGAGGCCCGGTGCAACTTCTGATTACCGGCGTTCCTGCTCTGGGAGGCCCGGTGTTATTTCTGATTACCGGTGTTCCTGCTCTGGGGGGCCCGGTGTAACTTCTGATAACCATCGTTCCTGCTCTGGGAGGCCCAGTGTTATTTCTGATTACCGGAGTTCCTGCTTTGAGAGGCCCGATGTAACTTCTGATAACCACCGTTTCTGCTCTGGGAGGCCCTCTGTTATTCTGATTACCGGCGTTCCTGCTCAGGGAGGCCCGGTGTAACTTCTGATTACCGGCGTTCCTGCTCTGGGAGGCCCAGTGTTATTTCTGATTACCGGCGTTCCTGCTCTGGGAGGCCCGGTGTTATTTCTGATTACCAGCGTTCCTGCTCTGGGAGGCCCGGTGTAGCCTCTGGTTTTCCGTCGTTTAGATGGCCCGAAAGCCTCCTGCCCCTAAAATTGTATTGCATGGTAATATTCTTTTCTTGATACTTTGTGCCGAGTGCGTTACGGTTCCCTCTACTGCCGGTGCAACTCTGTAGCCCCTTTAGCCGGTGCGACGACTCTGTATCCCTATTGCCGGCGACCCCCTGTAGCCCATACAGCTACCTGGTTTGGCCCGGTAGCCTCTACTGTCAGTGCGGCCTAGTGTACTGTAGCGAAAGAAAATTCGTTTATGAAGAAAGATTTCGAGAAAAATTCAATTATAATTTTTCGCTTGACATATGAACTCATTGGAAATTTAATTAAAATTATTCATAAAGAAGTGTTGCCCAGATATAATATCGTAACAAATTTCTATATGAAGTAAAATTCCACGTAGAAAAAGTTTTTTTTTCGGTTATAGACTAACCATGAACGAATTTTCTTTCGCTACTGTGCTTTATTGCTGCCTGTGCAAAGGTGCGGCCTGGGGCAGATCTTCCTGCCGGTGCGGCCATAGTCTCTACTGCGGGTGCAGCCCATTAGCCTCGATTGCCGGTGCGACCTTGTAGCTCCTATTCCAGGTGCGGTACGGTAGCCTTTCTTGCCGGTGCGGCCTGGTAGCCCTTCTTGCCGCTGCGGCCAGGTAGCCTCTATTGCCGGTACAACCTTGTAGCCCCATACTTCCGCTGCTACCCGGCTACCCGTACTTTCTGGTGCGGCATGGTAGACCCCTGTTGTGGCCGCCTTGTAGCCCATTGCGCAGCATGGTGCTACCCGGTAGCCCATAGCCACCTGGAACATATCCATTTATACCGTGGGCTCCCGCTCTTTTCATTAGGCGTTCAAGAAGCCCCTTATCAAACGCTTCCTGAAGGTCAAAATATATAAGGTGACTTTATCAATGCGATTGGTGAGACAGCTGGATTTAATTCTGAATCCATATTGGGCAGCCTTGGTAAGATTATTTTTATCCAGGAAGCATGTTATTCTTGGTTTATTTCTATCCAGGAAGCATGTTATTCTTGGTTTATTTCTGTTCAGGAAGCATGGTATTCTTGGTTTATTTCTATCCAGGAAGCATGTTATTCTTGGTTAATTTCTATCCAAGAAGCATGTTATTCTTGGTTTATTTCTATCAAGGTGGCATGTTATTCTTGGTTTAATCAGAATTTCCCAGGTCTTGCCAACCTCTGCAGTGGGACTGATTGGTTCGCAATTACCCTGTTGTTGCCGGCTCTCCTTCTTCTTGTGAATATCTGTGGTGTTTTCCCTCTGACAATCAACTGAAATGCTTCCAGTAGACTGCTAGGGATTTTTGAAAGAATCTGCTCGTGTCGATTTATAGATGTAAAGTTTGTGATTAGATCCTGTACTTTATAGACACTACAATAAATATTTTCTGGTTATTGCAATTCCTAATACATTCCTACTTTCGGGGTGCAGTTCTTATCTTTATTTGTGAATAGCTAAGGAAATAGTCTTCGAGTGTTACCGACACGTCGGCGTCGAATGATTTTGTCGCAATTGCACTGGGATCACGAATCACCCTCCTTTCTTTCACATTTGCAGAGAGAAGCTTTTTGATTATGCTTTGCGATTCATGCTCCAGTAATCTACTTATTTACCTTCTCGTTTCTGGCCACTTTGTTACTCCTCTGCCAGCCTGCTTTTGTGCTCGTTGGCATCCTTGCATGAAGTTCGGAATGTGTCGCTTGCCTAGACGAACAACAATCATGTCTATGAAGAGCATCGGAATGTGTCGTTTGCCTACTCAAAGAACCATCATGTCTATGAAGAGCATCGGAATGTGTCGCTTGCCTACACAAACGACCATCATGTCTATGAAGAGCACCGGAATGTGTCGCTTGCCTACACAAACAACCATCATGTATATGAAGAGCATCGGAATGTGTCGCTTGCCTACTCAAACAACCATCATGTATATGAAGAGCATCGGAATGTGTCGCTTGCCTACACAAACAACCATCATGTCTATGAAGAGCATCGGAATGTGTCGCTTGCCTACACAAACAACCATCATGTCTATGAAGAGCATCGGAATGTGTCGCTTGCCTACTCAAAGAACCATCATGTCTATGAAGAGCACCGGAATGTGTCGCTTGCCTACACAAACAACCATCATTTCTATAAAGAACACAACGAAATCATTTCGTATACCATAGTGGATATGGTGGGGTAGTTGGATACTATGGGGTAGTCAATATACAATTAATTGCACGTACGTTTGCCCCGCGGGTTAGAACTACGTACCATGGCGATTTCATCTCATATGCCTTCGAAATTGGCTCATCAGAAATTGTTGCCACATCGGTATGGTAAGCCCTACTGTTCGATGGGTAGTATTTGGAATTTTACAGTATTCTAACATTTTTTTCCTCTAATTGTTACCTTATCTATTATTTCACAGGCTGTTGATGATACAAATCTAATTAGTAAGGCCCTCTGGTTGGTTATTAACTCAATGTTTTTTCGGGTCATTGACGAGGTATACTATCCGGCCACCAACCGTGCCCTTTTGCTTACCAGGTTGCCCAGTTGCTGTCAGGTTGGTTACAGTCCCCCATCGAAACTTTTTGATTGGAGGATGAGATTATTCTGTCCAATTAGTTATAATGAACATCTTCTTCCGCTCATGCTTTCTTTGATTTTGGCAGAGTAGTACAAATTTCAGCGTTTTCCTCCCGACTGTATAATGTCTTCATGGATTATCTCGTATGTTTTTGTTCCTGCAGTTCTCTCTTGCTTGGAGAATGTTTGTTTACATTAAACGTCCTGAAACCTTGATGGTTTATTTCCGCTTGGAAACTTAGGTCATTTATGTCCAGGCATGAATTTTTTGTTCGAACAATATTCAATTGATTCGTTTCTACTCGAGCTTGAGGACGATCCATTTTAGGAATCAGCGACTGTTCGTTTCCACTCAAGCTTGGAGACGATCCATTTTAGGTATCAGCGACTGTTCGTTTCTACTCAAGCTTAGGGACGATTCATTTTAGGAATCAGCGACTGTTCGTTTCCACTCAAGCTTGGAGACGATCCATTTTAGGTTCAGCGACTGTTCGTTTCCACTCAAGCTTGGGGACGATCCATTTTAGGCATCAACGACTGTTCGTTTCCACTCAAGCTTAGGGACGATCCATTTCAGGAATCAGCGACCGTTTGTTTCCTACAAGCGCTTTTATTCATTGTCATTTGCTCTAGCTGATATTTCTGCTATTGAACTCCACCGCGCTTTCGTCGACTAGCGCCAGCACTTGATGCTGGCATATGAGTGGTATTAGGTTTCGAGGCCCCATGTCCTCCATCTCGCTTTGCATGATAGTTCTCTGCAACGTGGTTCAGTTTGTGACTGGTACGCCGTTCCCGACCGGCACCCTCTGCTCCTCCTTGGTACCATTGTCCCCATCCGGCACCCACTGCTCCCACCCATTACCCCCTACTAACCTCCAGTTGCTCCTGCTCCCACCCGTACCTCAGCTCCCACCCGGTACTCTCGGCTCCCATCCGATATTCCCTGCTCTCAACCTATATATCCTGCTCCAGCATGAGTATGGTACGAAATCAAAATGTTCACTGTGGTGTACACCCTGTTTAGTTTCATACGGTGGGCTATTGGCTGCGTGGCTTTTATGCTGCGTGTATCAGTATATATTTGCTGGCTACGTTGCGAGCATATTGTTGGAACCTTCCTACCCAACCTAAACTAACTTTGGTGCACGTATTTCTAACCCGCGGGGCATAAGTACGTGTTTCTAACCCACGGGGCAAACGTACGTATTATTCTATGGTACGTAGTTCTAACCTGCGGGGCAAACGTACGTGCAATTAATTATATATTTACTACCTCATAGTATCCAACTACCCCACCATATCCACCATGGTGTACGAAATGATTTCGTATCCTACGGTCCCGCCCCATACTCCCACCCGGTACTCCCTGTTCCCACCCGGTACCCCCGTTGAGATGGCAAACACACCCTCTCCAGCCTACTCACCATTATACTCAACCTCTTAATGGAGCAGAGTGCGAGGTCCTGAGGGACCACCGCGCCACACCGACTTTGATTATTGCGGGAGGAGATGCGATTGAATTAATGAAATGGATTGTCGACTGTTGGGTCATCAGGTTAGTTGTTCGGTGATGGGATTAGGAATGAATCTTTTTAATGCATTAAATTCAACCAATATTCAGCTCAGCATATTTAAAATGAAATAAAACACTTCCTTTTTAATATATCGTACGGGCAATAATTTTTGCTTCTTGGACGTGTTTGGAAGAAATGAAAGTCTAATTTTCACACAAATAACCTGAATTGATCAAGTACAGTAGCGAGCAAAAATTCGTTTATGGTTAGTCTGTAACCGGAACAACAAATTCGACTTTCCCCACGTGGAATTTCACTTCAGATATAACTTTTTTACTGTACTATGTGCGGACGAAGCCTCTTGATCGGTAATATTAATCAAATTTCCGATGAGTTCATGTATGGAGCGGAAAATGTATATAGAAGATTTCCCTTAGATCTAAATAATAAACGAATTTCTGCTCGCTACTGCACATTCTATTGAATGAACTGCATACCTTCATTTGCCTTCTAATATCTCGACTGCATAACTGCACAATGGCAACAGGAATAAACATAGACAACGTCAAATGTGTTCGGCAAGACGTCGCTCGTACTGCACATAAATCCGTACCAAAGCGTTCGGACTAGCTTCAAATTTCTAAAACAACTTTGTGGCGCATATTGGAAACCGACAAAAGTTTTCAGATTGTGCAGAAGACTGGTCTAAACAAACTGTGAGAAAAGCCTACAATTTAGGCCGTCATTTCTTGAAATCTTTGAGAGGACGATAACTGTTGCAAATTTTGTATTAAAGGTTATTAGAATACGTTAAAGGTGGAGCAAGGTTGTAATGAAGACAAGATATTTTTATCATATTATTTCAAATAGTGTAACAATAACAAGTGAACAGGGTTCTTCTCACACGAGCATCAATAAAGAATGTGATACTATAATAAGAGCAGCGCTATAAGTCAAGGTGAATGATTGATATTGTGTAGCTTTTATGATATCTGAATAAGTTTACAATTGCACGAATGCGGAGGCTAATAATTGTAAGCGATTAAAATAGACAAAAAGAGACGGTGCGTTGTGAATGAGAAGTTTACCCTACAGTGCCCAGCTCTACACTGTCGGTCTATCAAGAGGTGCCCCTGATTCTCCGACTCGCTGCCACGAAGCGATAGGAGCTACAGTAAAACGTGTCAGAGGGAATTGTCCAATCCGGGAGTAGCCCCACCGTTCGTCAACCTCTGAGGGGCGAGTCCCCCCCGTTCCATATCTCTTATTGGCATACCACACCCGTCCCGAACTATTCCTCCATTTTGGTAATTCATACAGGGCTATGAAGGCAATAGAGAATAAATACATAGCCAGCTGCTGCCACCCCTATACCGGTCACCAAAAACTGCTGATCTCGTTACAACAGACAGAAACAAATGACCTCCCATTAGACGACGGGTCTTTGACGAGTAATCAAACACGAGGGCACACATCTGTTTGCTGAAGGAAGCAATTTTCGGGGGAGGCTAGCCCTAATCCAGCCGCTCGCATCGTGAGAAACTCACACTTTGGCAACATATCTTAAGCGTAAAAACGGAGTGTTAAAACATAACATTTGTTTGCTCATGATGACTGGTAGAGTAGATTTTTGCTGAATTTACTTTAAGAAACAAAACTACAGATTTTGGGAAGTGGAAATCTACAAGTTTAATACGAAAAGAAATTACATAAATTATGCACGATCATGTAATTACGCCTCATTTATTTGAAAACGCAGCTGGCTCTACAGCGACAGTCAATGAAGGAAGATACCGACACATGCTTCAAACATTCTTAAGACCTGCTGTTTGTCATCAGCGCAGTCCTAACAAGCTGTGGTTTCTACAGAATGAAGCAACTTGCCGCACAGCAAATGAAACCACGAAGGCGCTGCAAGAATTGTTGTCAATAAGATCACCTCCCGTCCAGCTACACTAGCTTGGACACCAGGATCCCAGAACCTAACTGCTTCAGACTCTACTGTCAGGGGGTATCTAATAATCCTTCGATGCTACATTCCGTAATTGGCAATGTTCTTGTAGGAGCTCACTCGTGTATTGCTCTCGAAGGGCGACTCGTACAGCTGTTATCGTCCACAGTTGGTGCATATCAAAATCTTGATTTTTGGCTTGCGATTGGTCTCAATGAAATTTGTGTACGATTTAGTTGAACCGTTTTATTCACCTTTAAATCGATGAACTTATTTATGAAAAACACAGTAGAACCTGCTGATCATGATGGAACGAGCCCAGGAAAAGTTACTGCTTTTAGAAGTCAGTTCGGCCAGAAAGCTGATGAAGGTTGATTTAGTCGATCAAGATCAACGTGCAGTTGACATATAGACAGGTTGATCGTACAAATACTTTTCAAGGATGTCTGAGACCATCCTTGCTAAACTTTTGTTATTTACAAACTGTGCGTGATTGTTATATGAAGCCTCGATACCAGTACCGAAGTAACTCTGGCCTTCACCTTGAGCTGCCACTCGTATTAGCGTCTAAGGCCTGCTCCAGCTGACAGCCTCAGCTTGTGCTTTACGAGCCTACTAAACTTTTCAAGGCATGCTTCCTCTTGTCCCGAACCTCCTAAAAAATAACAGGCAAAGTCCTGGATTTACGTCTTTGCCCCAGCTTATCTGCTTGCACTCGAAAAACATCCCCAGATGAGACGAGCATTGAAGTTGGCTACCCCTTTTGCAACTTTACTGATTTGCATCCCAAATTGTTTCATAGTCAGTTTCCTTAAAGCACAAATTTCCACATCGTTCAGGACAATATTTGGAATTGCTCCCACGGTCCTGTTGTGCTGTAACGTTTGTGCCTCTTGTTTCGCTCTGCGCTGTTGCCATGCTGGTGTGCTGGGCAGTTGGGGATCCCAGCGTTCGCGCTAGAATTATTTCCGCACACGCGCACTATCGCCGCTTCACTTCGGCTTACTTTAATGGTCATAACCGCTTAAAATCTTTCAGCACACATGTTTTCACGTTAAGCAATGTTTCAGCCCACGCGCATTTGCTCCACAATCATAGCATCCCTCATTCAAAGCAGCCACTGGCATATCAGCCACGAGTCGTACCATTTTACTGGTTATCACTGTAATGCAACTTCAATTATTATTATTATTAAATCTTTTATTTCCATCGTCAAGCAATGTGTTTTCAATACTTAAGTCTAACACATCAAATTTATTTTCTAAAATGCGGTATTTGAATTAGCGAAGCGAGAAATAAAAATGAATTTGTGACAGCACATCTCCTGTCGGCGGCCGATTTGTAGCTACTTCGTGTTGCAAAACAGTTTTCACAATATGTGCTATATTTTTAAGTGAGAAACTCATGGGCATGGGATTGATAAATCCAAAATTAATGAATACATCGCAGCTCATCTCTAGTAGGCGGCTGGCTTGTCCTTCATGGAACCGAATGGAATACACAATATACCATTAAATATATACCAACACCTATATATTCATACTAATATACATATACATGCACGAACATATATATACAAATACATATACATGTACACATACAAATACACACATATACGCGTACCTACCTAC
>SDVV010005847.1:0-18889 GCA_016164225.1 Gammarus roeselii | reverse complement strand
AACACCGGACGGAGTGGGAGCCGCCGCCATAGGCGAGGGGACCTCTCGTTCGGCCACCCTACCCCACGAGGCCTCTATATTTTCTGCAGAGCTACACGTACTCGAACTGGTCATCTCCATTGCAAAAAGCGACCGCCACCCTAAAACTGTTATATTTTCAGATAGTCTAAGCGTTCTCACCCAGCTGAAAACTCAGCACTTTGATCACCCTGCCCTTAGAAAAATCCAACACAACCTATTCACAATGTAAGAGGCGAGCCAGGCGGTCGAATTCTGCTGGATCCCTGGACACGCAGGAATAAGAGGAAACGAACGCGCAGATCTCCTTGCTAAACGGATGTCTTCCCAGCAGGAACAATTCATCTCTATACATTACCGAGACCGGTTCCCAATCATCAACTCACGCATAACAACACGATGGAACGACTCTTGGCAACAAAGTGGACAAAAAATGCTTGCAGTTAAACCATACGTGGGAGAGTGGGACACCAGGTTTTCTAATAGGAGAGACAAAGTGTTCATCAACCGCCTATGCACGGGACACACGTGGATAACTCACAACCACCTAATGGACGTAGACATGAGACCGAACGCACCACCATGCCCCTGTTGCCACCAAACGGCAGTAAGCGTGAAGCACTTGCTAGTAGATTGCGATGCACTCGCAGCAGCCCGACGAGCCTTCATGAGTCCCCCGTGCAACCTACAACGCCTGCTCACAGAAACGGAACACCGAAAAAAACTGATCGCTTTTGGAAAACACACAGGGCCTCTACGAGGTAGTGTAGAGGCAGCGAAATCTGAATCATCTCCGATCCCGAACTCTGTCCTCCCTGCGCACTAATTGAAATTTTTTACTTCGACTTCGTGCACTAAGCTGTGCAGAATCACCGGACCGTTGTGCCACGTAAAGAAGCTCTCGGTGACAACACGTTGGAGCTCCAGCGGAGAATGGAGGAAGCCGCTACCACTCGTACACAAGACCGCAATCAACCTGCTCTTCATATTATTTTGTGTTAAACTCGCTAGATATCAGTTATTTAGTACGATTTGTATGTACTAGGCCTACTCTGTATCCGCGCTAGAGTTACCCCTTTAAAATTGTTAAATTTAATTTACATGTCAGGTTTTCTTTATAGCCGCACCAAATTTGCTTGGTGCCCATGTGAAATTTACTTTGTTATTTGATACTTTGTTACTCTGTTACTCTAACTCCAACTGCGTTTAAACCCGCTGTGACTGCGTTTAAACTGCCCCGAATTTAAATTTAACCTACTCTCAATCTACGCGTCACCTACTTCACAACTCTACGACCGCCCTACGGGGGAGTCTGCATTAACTTCGCGTTGGGACTCCGGTGGAACATTGAAGCAAATAATAAATTCACTGGTTTATCCCCGCTGCGTCATGATGGCCGGGCTTCCCCCACCCAAGACATCAGAGCATCGTCAAAACCAACCATCCTCCACTCACGCCTGTTCATTGCACGCTCTCTCGCTACCTCCACACTAATGTCTCTCCTTCCTAACGCCTGCTTCACACCATCCATCTACCCAAACTTAGGTCTACCTCTAGTCCTGCGACCACTCGCCTCCGCATTCATCACCCTTTTCACCTATCTTCCTTCATCCATCCTCTCCATGTGCCCGAACAATCTCAGAACACGTGAATCTACTCTGTCCTCCATCTTTTTCACCATCCTTGTTTTGATTCGAGCCACGTCGTAGGTGATCCGGTCTCTCAGCGTTACTCCAGCCATGCTCCTGAAACACTTCATCTCGGAAACATTCTACATTTTTCTCTCCTCTGCTCTCACCCCCCCCAAGTCTCAGCTTCGTAGAGCACAGTTGGGACAACAACACCCTCATACAGCTCTCTCTTTGCTCTCATCCCCAACGTCCTACAGCTCATTACACTCTTTACTGCACCCAACACTTGGCATCCCTCTTTCACTCACGCCCTCACTTCAGTTTCCACTAGTTGAGTCCTCTCCACAGGCCAGCCCAGATACTTGAAACACTGAACTTTCTCCAAGAGCACTCCATTTGGGGGTGATAATAATTTTGCTCGCATCGACAGTTCTCGAGCATCTCATTACTTATCTCTTACCCACGTTCACTCGAATCTTCCTCCTCTCACACACTCTACCAAACTCGGACACTAGCCTATATAGCGTCTCCTTTGAATCTGCAACCAGGGCTGTATCATCAGCAAATAGCGACTGGCTCAACTGCCAACTCCGCCCATTCGCTTCCAACAGTTCCAAGTCACGACCCAGCACACTCTCATTCACCTTCCTGACCACTCCATCCATGTAGAGGTTGAACAGCCAGGGAGACATCACGCAGCCTCGTCTCAGTCCCTCTTTCACTTTAAACCAATCACTCGCCTCTCTTCCTACTGACACATGATCGGCTGCCAGCCTTGAAACTCAGCACCGCTTTCAATAGATGTCCGCCCACTCATACAAACGCAACACCCTCCACAGCGCTTCCCTGTCAATCCTGTCGTATGCCTTCTGCAGATCCATGAAGGCTCAGAACACGTCCTTTCCTTTGGCAATGTACTTCTCACAGACCTGTCTCGCTTCAAAAATGTGAGCGGTACACCCTCTACCACTCATAAAAGCCACACTGTTCCTCTCCAATTGCGCAGTCCGTACAGTCTCTAATCCTTTTGATCAGCACTCTCCCGTACAACTTACCAACCGCACATAACAAACTGATAACTCTCGAGTTGCTGCATTCAGTATCTCCTTTGCCCTTACATAGCGGAACAATGCAGGCACTGCGCCACTCAATCGGTACCACGCCTGTCACAAAACACGAGTTCAGTAACCTCACCAACTATTCGACAATCGTTTGCCACCCTTTTTCAAGGATTCGGTCGCAACGCCATATAAACCAGGGGCTTTCATCACGTGCACCGCCTCTTGCACCTCTTCCCTGGTAATGTCCGCCACAAGTCTTCCTCCCTAAACTGGCATCAGAGCACCACCACCCACTGCAACAATGTCAGCCTCTCTGTCATCCTTCGCGCCCTACGGGAGAGCCTATTATTATTTCCGTTAAGGATCTGGTGTAAATGAGGCCCAAATCAAATCAAAATCTCAGTCATCCTCGACATTCAACAACTCGTCAAAATACTCAGCCCACCTCTTCCGTACCTTGCCACTTCCCAACAACCACTGGCCATTTTCATCTTTCACCACTTCCCCCTTTTCGGTCGCTCCCTTTCCCACCCTCTTCACCTCTTTCTAAAACATCTTTTTGTTCTCCTCAAAATTCTGGTACAACAGTCTGCCCCACCGGGCATCAGCGTCTCTTTTGGCTCTCCTTACCCCCCGATTCACCTCGCTTTTCCTCTCTTAGTAGCTTTCATAAGTCACTCTACCGACTTCACCTGCAACCACCCCTCAAAGGCTCCTTTTCCGTGCGACCGCCAGTTTGACCTCGTTCCAACACTCACAACCTTTCCTTCTGCACCCGCCCACACGGCGCTCACCACACACCTTCGCACATCTCAGCAACTCATCCCTTAACGCCTCCCATTCTTCTTTCACATCTCTCAGGTCCTGTCCTGTCACGTTGTTATATTCTTTCCTCAACGCCTGCTGGAACTCCTCGGCGGACTTCTCACATTCAGTCCACTCGCTTTTACTTCTCTTCCTCCTCCCACTCGTTTGTTGCCCTTTCACTTAGCTCCACTCTTAATCTAACTTCCACCAGCTGATGGTGAGACCCTCGTCCACTCCTCAACACCCGCACATCTAACAGCCTCCCCACCACTCTCCTCGGTATCAGCACAAAATCCATCAGTGCTCTCTCCACCACTGCACCATGAGCCATCCTTACCCATGTGTACTTGTGGATATCTCGCTTCTCGAACAAACTGTTTCCGACCACTAACTCATGCTTTATACACTGACCAATCAGGTTTTCTCCACAGTCATCTCTACCGGGAACGCCACACCTTCCTATCACATTCTCCACCACTACATCTCCATCTCGCCATCTCCAACTCTCGCAATAAAGTCAACCAGTACAACTCCATTGAAATTACCTCCAAAACTCTCAATACTCACTCAGGTCAGTCCAGAATTGCTTCCTCTCCTCTTCACTCCTCTCGCTGCCAGGTCCGTAAGCAACCACAAATACTCATCTTTCTACGCCTAACTTAACTGTCACCCACTTCTAGCTTGAGGACACCTCCTTCCACTCGGTAACGCTTCTAGCCAACCGATCACTCAATATCTAAACCACACTTTCTCGTGTCCAACCTTCCCCCACACCACCGACTTTCTTCCACTTACCACATCTAACTCACATTCTCCCTCACCTTTCAATTTCGTCTCACTCAGCGCCAACACATCGACTTTCCTCCTCACAAACATCTCTCCAATCTCCCTCTTAACATCATCCGTACTACAGCCACGCACATTCAGCGACCCTAACAATAGGGTTCACAGAAGCCTCTTCCTCCCGCTCGTCTTGCCGTCTTTGAGGAAGGTTTTACTGAGAACGGGATTCCTAGCCCCTTTGCTCCGCCCCTTTTAGTCGCCTTCTATGACACGCTGAGCGTGTTCTATGGCTCCGCAAAACCAAATATCCTCAAGACGCTGGAACCAGTTCATAATGCCGCCCTTCGCGCTTGTTCTGGAGCTTTCTGCTCCTCCCCCATCGTCAGTCTCCTTTGTGAAACTGGTGAGCCTAGTCTTGCCCTGCGACGAGAACAAATTGACCTCCAATTTTATTGCCAGTTTCTTGCTCGCCCCCACCTCCCCTACGTGTACCACAATCCGGCAGCGTCACCCCTATCTTGCGCCTTAGAGTTTCTCAAAACGCATCGAGCTCCTTACTGCTGATCTTGGACTGCCACACATTATGATGGACCCTCTCCCACGAGAGGCTATTCCCATCTGGCGTTTACCAGAAAATATGCTCTGCCCTCACTAATATACTGGCCGTAAGGCAGATGTTGCACCCCAAAATCTTGAAGCTATTTCTATAGCCCATGCGGAGACTTATCACGCTGATAGCTTGCATATCTTCACTGATGGATTGGAAGACGGCGATGCAGTGGGCTGTGCGGCGGTGCTCTCCGGGCGCGTCGTCACAAGGAAACTCCCGCCATCAGCGTCAGTTTTCACTGCTGAACTCACGGTCATTGCCGATGCCCTCTTGGCGGCTGATACTCTTCCAGAAACCCTGGAAATCTTCAACAACTGCCACTCTGTCGTTTCAGCAATCTTGCGCTGGCTTGTGCGACTGTCCTCCAGAAACAAGAACGTTTGTTTGTGCTGGGTTCCGGGCCACTGTGGGGTGGTGGGAAATGAGCGGGCGGACGAAGCGGCGCGAAGAGCTGCAGCGGCGCCTGACCCAGCTAAACAGCGTTCACTCCCATATAAAGACTTACCCAGCGATTAAAAAAAACTGTGCGAAATAAGTGGAACATGGAATGGTCTGATGTTCCTATGAGAAATAAACTGCGACTATTAAAGACGCACCCATACCCTGGGTCTCATCAAGCAACCGATCTCGACGGACTGAGGTAACTCTATGCCGACTAAGAATAGGACATAGCAGACTAACACACAGACACCTAATGGAGGCGTCACCACCTCCTTACTGCATGGACTGTCTAGTCCCTCTTAGAATAGCCCATGTCTTTTCAGAATGCCCCACATGGACGGAATGTCGGCGCACATACTTCCCCAAGAGCCGGTTCCTGGACCTTCCTAATACACTCCGCCTAATGCTTACTGAGTTCCCTCAGAGACAATTCAGTGCGGAGCCACTTCTCCGTTACCTCCAAGAAACCGGCCTCCTAACTGAAATCTGATCTGTTGTGAATTGATCATACTCAATCTTACTTACCAATAAACTCCTCCATCCCGGAGGACCACCGTTTTCTTTGCTCACTTTGAGTAGGACACATTTGTGACCTCTATATCCCTATAAACAGTAATGACAAGCATGCCGTGAGTTGAAACAATTCTGGAGACTGAGGATGATTTGTTGATGACATGATGCAGCGCTGGCTGCTGGTTTGACTGACGTTCGGTTCCGAGAAGGACATTGACTAGTGCACTAGAAAGCCTTGACACTCAAATCTAATCTATGACACGATGTGGATACTGTAGCGACATAGTAACGCCCCGGCTACAAGAACAGATTTCCAATAAAATAACAGATCTCCAATATTTTATGACAAGTTTTGAGCAAACACTAACCAATTGATTAGAACAAAGCAGTTTATTAATATAGGTTAAAACGACAAGTTGAAACTTTTCGCGTTTGTTTTTTGGGTAGGAAATACTTTGATGTTCCACTTTTTGTATATCAGACTATTATAGAGATCATTGTAAATCTATGGAAATCAGAGGTATTTTATGACGAAATCCAGTATAATTTCATTCCGCAATTATCGAATTTTAGGACACCAATACTCTTTCATCGCTGTACAAATCTGGAAGCAAGACTTTTTTCATGCGTTTTTCAAACGAACACTCATCTAAATGAGCCGAACACATTGTCGCGTTGTTTAAATTAAAGGCATCCTGACGGCCTGTACCCAGCAGCCAACGTATTCTCATGGCGTCAGATATAGGAAACCCTAAAAACTTAACTTTTTCGTTTGAGAGACCACGATTTTACAATCATGCAATACACAGCATGGCATAATGAAACTAGTCTTTTTAAGAGTTTGTCACAAATAAATGACGGAACACCGTATGGCCGTTTTGGCACCAGAGACACCAAACAAGTGATCGCGCGGAGGTTGCCATGGGTAAAAATCGCTGTAATAAAATTAGCAGCATAATTTGCCGCAACGGATTATTTATCCTGTTCGCCTTGTAGTGTTAGTGTACCCTGGAGGTGAGTGGGTTGGATGGGTGGCGTTTGGAGATGGACGCAAGTGTGTAGGTAGTCGAGTGAGCGAGCCTGTATTGGATAGAGGTGACTCGGTGAGTGGAGAAAAAAAGCCTGTGTTGGATAGACGTGAGTAGAGAATAATTATGAATGGGCGGTTTTGACCCTGACCTGATGTACTTTCTCGCTTGTGGCGTCTCGTTTAGAAACGGGATGGTCGTGGGAGAGAGGCGGGCACAATGACGCAGCAGCGGTTAGCCAGTTTCAGTGTCGGGCCCTGCTGCCGACTCAGACCTCAAAAAATACGTACACTTGAACCCAAATTGTGTTTTGAGGTCTTCCGGCAGCTCCTTTTAACGTCTAAGAGCCAAGTTTGTTGAAACGATTGTGTGAGAGAAGTGTAAGGTGCGCCTTGCCGTCGGCTGCCCCCTCTTTCTGATCGATTCGGCCTAGTGTCCGCATGTGTACACTACGGCGAAACCTGCAGATAGTTGTGGTAACCACCTGAATATTGCAAAAATCTGAAAATGCTTTTAATGAGACCCACTGTTCGTGATGTCTCAATTGCTTTTGTCATCTGGTGACCCCATCGGATAGACGACTGGTGTGATAAAACATAAGATTTTTTTCAGATATTCGTGGTGTCTCTCATGTGGTGAACTACGACTTGCCTAAAGAAGTAGACGAGTACGTCCACCGCATCGGCAGGACAGGCCGCGTGGGTAACAAGGGCTTCGCGCTCAGCTTCTACGACGAAGAAAACGATGGACCAATCGCCAAGAATCTGCTGAAAATTTTTTCTGACGTAAGCCGACTCGAGGTTGAAATGATGCGTCCTGAACAAACTTTTTAACTGACCATATTTGTGTAAATCTTTATTCTAGTCGTGTTCATGACAAACAATTTATATCTGTACACCATTTGTTGCGGGTTTAATGCTGGATTTGTTAAGTAGGTAGGGAATTGGCTTCGTGTCTAGAACTCCTAGGAGCACTCACAAATGCCCATCTTTCTACGCCTAACTTAACTTTCACTCACATCAATCTTGGGGACACCTCCTTCCATTCGGTAGCGCTACTAGCCAACCGATCACTCAATATCAAGACCACACCTTCTCGTGTCCTACCCTCCTCCACACCAGACTTTCTTCCACTTACAACTCCCAACTGACATTCGCCCTTACCTTTCAACTTCGTCTCACTCAGCGCCAACACATTAAACTTGCTCCTCACAAACATCGCACCAATCTCCGTCCTCTTTACATCACTCTTACTATAGCCACGCACATTCAGCGACCCTAACAATAGGGTTCGGAGAGGCGTGTGCCTCTCCTCCCCCCGCTCGTCTTGCCGTCTTCGAGGAAAGGTTTTACATGGAACGGGATTCCTAGCCCATTCGCTCCACCCTTTTAGTCGCCTTTTACGACACTCAGAAGTTACGGCAGCACGATTCTACTCCCGGCTACGGGGCGCCCCTTTAGTCGCCTTCTGCGACACGCGGTGGATACGGTATTAAGATTCTAAAATGCCCAAATCAAATCGACCTGGACTGCGTGGTGGTCTAGGCCGTGTTGCGTTGCTGTTGGTGCTGACTTAGTCCGTGCAGTCGTAAACCTTGTACTAGTCTCGACGATGCTACCGTGTACGCACTAGCGTGAGTACATATTACTCCTGAAGTTCTTAATGATTGGAAGCGTAGGTTCGTTTCGTCTAAGACGCCCGCATGGTCTTGGGATGACTATGCGGTTTGTTAGTTAGCCTAGTCCAACCTACGGTGAGAGAATTTGCGCCCTCCCTGGGCGCCTTATAAATGCCCGAGCACAGCTAGGCGGTTTTGATTGCTAATGATGAAACTGGGTTCGTTTTGATCTTAGAGAGCGTAAGTTTGAACGGCACTGTACGAGGAGGAGACGAGGCAAGTCGAGGTAGGCTGAGGCGAGTGGAGACTAGTCGACTGGTGGGGCGATGAGTCGAGACGAACCGAGGCTTGCTGAGACTAGGTGACCCAGGAGTGGGGGGGTGCTCGCGGGGCCTGGAGGACTTGGGGGACCCTGGGGTTTTGGAAGCCCGGGGGACACTGAAGACTAGAAGGATATGGTGGGATCCACTTGAACCCTTCCGGGGCCCTTTTGGACTTCTTCAGAACCCTTAGGGACCCCCTTGAGAAATTTTGTGACCCGTTTGAGGCCCCTCTGAACCCTGGCTCCCCCTCCCCACGCTGTAAAACCCACACACAGAAAAATGTATATACGTGGAACGCTTGAGTAGAATGGTTGACCATTGCCATCCATGGATTACTGGCGCTGAAGGCAAAGGTGAAGCATGGCGTGTCGAGTTGGTCGCGCGACGAGCCGAGACTGGCCGAGGTGATTCGAGACAAGCCGAGATGAGCTAAAACGAGGGGACCCGAGGGACTTAAGGGGGTCTTCCGGGATTCGTCGGGCTTTTGTGGGACCCGAGACACCTGCCACCCCACTTCAGCCTCAGAATGCTGGAGATGAAAGAAATAGCGCAGAGACCTTCTCTGTGTCTACGTTGAACCTGCTTTGAATCTACGGTAAACCTACTCTGTAACTAGGGTTAACCTACTCTGTAACTAGGGTTAACCTACTCTGTAACTAGGGTTAACCTACTCTGTAACTAGGGTTAACCTACTCTAACTAGGGTAAACCTATTCTGTAACTAGAGTAAACCTACTCTGTAACTACGGTAAACCTACTCTGAATCTACGATGCTCCTACTATGCCACTCTTCAATTGCCCTACGGGGGAGTCTGCATTAACTTCGCGTTATGACTTCGGTGGAAGAAAGAAGCAACTACTACTCTCTTCAGTTTCCACTCGTTCAGTCTTCTCCATATGGGCGCCTAGATACTAGACACTGAATTTTTCCAATAGCTCTCCATTAAAAGGACACTAATTATGCTCGCATCGACATTTCCTCCGCTCACACACTCTACCAAACTACGGCACTAGCCTTTACAGTGTCTCCTCTGAATCCGCCACCAGTGCCGTATCATCCGCAAACAGTAACTGGCTCGACTGCCACCTCCGCCCATTAGTTTCCTTCAGCTCCATGCATACACTAGCGTTAATCTCCCTGACCACTCCATCCATGTAGAGATTAAACAGCCCGGAAGAATAAACGCAACCTTGTCTCGGACCCACTCTCACTGTAAACCAAAAACTCTCCACGCTCTCCACTCTTGACACATGCCTCCCTGTCAACATGGAAACTCTGAACTGCTTTCAACATATTTCCACAGCGCTTCCCTCTCAACCCCCTCGTAGACCTTTTCCAAAACCATGAAGGCCCGGAAAACATCCTTTCCTCTCGCAAGGTTTTTCTCACAGACTTGTCTTATTGCTAAAATCTGATTGGCACATCCTAAACCACTCCTAAAGCCACACTGTTCCTCTCCAGTTGCGCCATCCGTAGTCTGTAATTTTTTTTGATCCGTACCTGCCTGTACAACCTACCGACCACACATAATGGACTGATACCTTTGAGTTGCAGCTATCATGTTTATCTACTTTGCCTTTGTTCAGCGGAACCATGCTAGCACTGCGCCACTCAATCGGCACTACGCCTGCTACTATACTCAGATCTAGTATCCTCACCAGCCTTTCCAAAAAAGTTACTCCACCCCTTTTCAGGCACTCGGTCGCCACGCCATCCATACCCAGGGCTTTCCCTGCTTTTATCACCTACCACCTCCTGCACCTCTCCTGATTTTTTGTGGTAACGATCCCGTGCCAAATAACTGATTTTTTCAGAAAACCCCTATCATAGTACAGGCTGGTCCCTATTTTGTGCTGGGACCTTGAACCGCACGCTTGCTTGCATTGTTTGTGATACTTAGAATTAACCTAAACTCTAAAGCCGGTCAAGAGGCCTCCTAAGTTAACTCCCTGGGGCCCCTGGCGCGAACTAGGGGGCCGATGGGGAGTAGAAAGAAACTCTTTAGGAGGGACCAGCATTCCCTCCAGAGTGCCGATGATCAACATTCCAACGGCCAAAAACGTCAGCCTTTCAAAGATGAAGAGCGCTACCTGATGAGGCCTTGGCAGGCCTCTCTGAGCAGGAAGCAGAAGTTTACGCCGCAGAACCTAGCACAATTGACGTCCGTCTAACAAGACTCTACGGTCACGTCAAGACCATTTTCCTCCATATCCACGAACTAGTAGATAACCAACCCACTAACTGAAGAACCCGCAACTTACACAAGTACTTACACCTTTACATCCGACGACAACTTCGACAACTATTCATCCCACAAAGACCCCAACCGAAGTCGAAGGGCTGCAAGGAGGAAGCAATACACGCCATTCAATGAACACAACTTGTTCAACTATAGTCATACCTTTCCCGAACATCTGAAGATCACGTTCGACGCCAACGACAGACCGGATATTTGTCCATACAGTCTGCGAAGAGAGCCGGGCTCTTTCACTGGCCGCCCAGTCCTAAGCGTCTCCACCAGTGGCGACTAAGGTTTTGCCATCAGAGTAGACACAAAACTTCAAAGTAACACGATTCTTTCCAAAAACAGACTGTGGAAAGCCATGCAAAATAGAACCACACCCGACTTTCTGTACATGTTCAGGTTTGATCTACGTACATCACTGGACTCGTCCAATACGAGGACTACGTTGTCGAAGCAAAGATTGCACCGAAGATCACACCAAGAAGCGAGACTACCTTAGCCCTAATACTAATATTCAACTGCCCTACTCCACCAAAATATCTGGACATTCCCTTCTGCGCCACCAAAACCAAGGTTACACCATTTGAGAGACGTCCGATGCGATGTTATTAATGCCTGAAATACGGACATACGAGAGGAAACTGTGACGGTAAGCCAAGATGCTCATACTGCTCCCAGGACGACCACGACAAACTGGAAGACCCACAGTCATGCCAATCCGAAGAACAGCACTGCTTTTATTGCAAAGTAGACGGACACCCCACCGGACACAGAGACTGCCCAGAGGAGGAGAGGGAGAGAGCGATCCTCCAATACCAGACGGATCACGGGGGTCGGGCGGCGAGAGGCAGTAGTCTCGACGCGCTCTTCCCAAAATGACCCGCCTACCCCGGAGAGAAAATAAACACCATTGCCCACCCACTTTCTCATAACGTTCAACGAAAGTGGTGCAAACAAAGTTTCCTTTTCAGCCAACCCATTTCTAATGATGAAGTCACTCACCGAACAACTAGGAGGAAAACCTAAAAAAAAATCAACGACAAGGAAAGAAATATCTGTCCCACGTCACAGAACGTGAGCAAATTAACGCTATACAAAAGATTACCCACATGACAAACTCTAAGTTACAGTTGAGATGCATCTGTCCTTCAACGATACCAAACTGATTATATACACCTCCCGTTACACGCCTACAAAAGACCTCAGTGCTTTCGGTGAAGGTCTAGCTGAAGACTACGGAGTTACCGAACTTAGTCAAGCAACATGGATAAAATCACATAACGCAAATTTTAATGCATACAAAATTACCTTCCCGGGACACGACGCACTAGAATTCATGGTAATCCCGGGTGAACAAGGAAAAACCAAAAGCTACCCAGTATCAACATGGCACCCAATGTGCAAAAACTGGCTAGTATACGGCCACGTCATCGCATACTGCCAGTCACACACACCCCAACGTTGCAAGAAATGCGCTGGCGAGCACGACAGAAGAGACTGCACAGTCCGCCACCCTAAATGCTACCACTGCTCATGCATCCATGAGGCAGGCGACTGTGACTGCCCAGTACATATGGACCAAAAAGAGATAACAATCACACAAAATGAACGCAGACTTACATGGAAAGCCAGCTAGCCAAATCTGGAATGACAAAACGCAAACTGTCCGGATTATGCCAAAGCGACGATATCCACACATCAGACATCGTAACAAGACTCAAACACTCCTACATGGCTGCAGTGCTTCCTCACCCAGCCCAGCTACCGGCTCCGCACCAGAGACGCACAGTTCTAGAAATGATTTATGATGAGACCTGGAGGACGACGAGATGGAAGCATCTCCTGCAGTTGACCACACAGCAAGGTTCACTACTATAAAAACAATAAGACAAAGAGATGCGGAAACCTCCGACACCCAGGCATCACTGAGCAAAAAGATCATTACCACCGCCCAAGTAACGGCCCGCCAGGACCAATACCCAGAACTACCTCCACCTGCCTCGAATGTGGCTTCATTCGTGGAACACCACTGCGAGGGACAAAATCCCCCTTTAACGAACACGCCATCAGCGAGAACGATCACAACCTGGCTGACAGCTCATATCTAGAAGAGTTCATACGCGAGGCTTCCGCACAACCCGACATATTACCTAGCCCAAATACCTCACTCCACACAATCAGCCACACAGTTATAAATGGCTACCACAGAAGAAGAGCGCGCTCGCTCACGATGCAAACTCCGAGAGCACACACCCTCGTCTTCCCACAAGAGCATTCGCAGCCGCAACCACAGCAGACCACCTTCCACCGGAGGCAGACACTTCCAACCCGAAATTCCTGGGCTAACTCGAAAACACGCGCACCACAAAAGCTCCAGCAAATCACAAGACCACTCAAAATCGTAAAGGACAGAGTGCGAACAGCCTTCAAAATGACCACCAAAATACTCCAGTAGAACTGCCAAGGACTCTGAAACAAGAGAGACTAATTACGATCCCTAATCGCTACTCATAAACCTTTGGTGATTGGCCTTCAGGAGATTGAACTCAGAGAGACTGCCACCCTCAGAATCCCCCAATATATCATACACCGCCGCGAAGGCCACACCAACGTGACTGCTCACGGCGGAGTGGCACTAATGATTCACCAAAGTGAACCTCACCTTCGTCTTCCCATGAGGACCGAAATCCAAGCTATCGCCGTGAAGATATACGTCTCAAGGCCAATAACATCAAGAAGCCATGACCTCTGGGTAACACTAATGACCCGAATTGCTAAACCAACTGCCCTCTCTAGTGCTCCTCCTTGGAGTCTTCAACAGCTACCCTGAAACATGGGAATGCATGAGAACAGACCTTCAGGGGAGTGATGATGGCTAACACCATATACTCTCACTACCTGGTCCTTCTCAACGACGGTTAACCCACCCGAATCGCCTCCGAAAGTGAAACTGCCATCGATTTATCCATATGCTCCCCCACTATGGCACCCTACTCAATCGGGGATTTCTGCCTCCAACACACGACAGCGATCATAACCCAGTCATCATATCGCTTCTCACCAACCAACCATACCCTGTCCCACAAGAACTTCGATTCAACTACTGGAAAGCCAGCTGGATGGAATACTCGGCGCACATCGCGTAGATCGAAATGGACTGTATCCCCGAAAAGTTTTCGGAACACGACCTCGTCGTCCAACTAAACGAAAAGTATCAAGCTGCAGCCGAGGCAAGCATTCCCCAATATGCCCCTTCAATCTTCTCTCGCAAACTATGCTGGTACCGAGAGGTGCAAGAAGCAAGAGATGAGCGTGAATAGCTATACTATGCCTACCGACGCGCACGGTCTCCCAGAAACAGAGTAGCGTGGAAAAGGGCATCTGCTGTAAACCGAAAACTTCGTGTGGAGAAGAAACGGGAAAGCTATCCCAATTGATCAATACTAATAATCGAAATGCCCTCCTCTCCCAGGTGTGGGAAATAAAATTACTTATTCAGGGAAAACCCGAGCGACCTTTTAACATCTTTCCAGACGAAGGCATGACTTATTCTTCCTACGCGGGAATCGCAAATAAATTAGCCCAGACGGTTTGGCTGATTTCGCTATCAACAAACTACACGGCTGTTTTCCAATTGGAGAAGGACTTGCGAGAAAGTGAACATCTTGACTTTACTTCTAGTAACAAAGAGGCCTACAACAAACATTTCTTCCTACACGAACTGTCGAGCGCACTAGACCGACCATACACGTGAAACTTAACCTGGGCCAGACCGGGTACACATCAACATAATCATAAATCTCTCGGATGGCGCCCGTGAGCACTTATCAAAAGTGTACAACACTCGGTACTGGAATAATTTTTTCCCTATCAATGGCACAGATACAGACACTGGGCCGCATACCCCAGAAAGGGGGGTGGCCGACGGCAAGGCGCACCCCACACCCTCATACGCTCACACTCACACAACTTGGCCCTTTTGTGCTAAAGGGGCCGGCCGGTAGCGCCTAAACTTACACTCTGGGTCACAAGTGCAGTCCGAGGATTCGTCGTCAGCAGCCGGGCCCGACAGTTTTCACTGGTTTACCCCCGCCGCGTCATGATGGCCGGCCTCCCCCACCCACGACCATCCCGACAGCGGGATGCTAAGGGCGGGAAAGCACATCAGAGCAGCGTCAAAATCAACCATTCACAACCATTCTCCACTCAAGCCTGTTCATTGCACGCTTTCTCGCCACCTCCACATTCATGTCTCTCCTTCCCAACACCTGCTTCAGACCATCAATCTACCCAAACTTCGCCTCCGCATTCATCATCTCCCTTCATCCATCCTCTCCATGTGCCCGAACCATCTCGGTACACGAGAATCTACTTTGTTCTCTAACATCTTCACCATCCCTGTTCTGATTCGAACCACGTCGTTGGTGATCCGGTCTCTCAGAGTTACTCCAGCCATGCTCCTCGCACATTTCATCTCGAATACATTCAACCTACTTTTTTCTTCTGCTCTCACCCCTCAAGCCTCAGCTCCGTAGAGCACAGTTGGGACAACAACACGCTCATACAGCCCTCTCTTTGCTTGCATCCCCAACGTCCTGCAGCTCATAACCCTCTTTAGTGCACCCAACACTTTACAGCCCTCCTTCACTCGTGCCTTCACTTCAGTTTCCACTAGTTCAGTTTTCTCCACGTGGGAGCCCAGATACTTAAACACTGAACTTCCTCCAAGAGCTCTCCATTTAGAGTGATACTAATTTTGCTCGCATCGACAGTCCTCGAGAATCTCATATTACTTAACTCGAACCCACGTTCACTCGAAGCTTCCTCCTCTCACACACTCTACCAAACTCAGACATTAGCCTACATAGCTTCTCCTTCAACGAGGGCCGTATCATCAGCAACTGGCTCAACTGCCATCTCCGCCCCATTCGCTTCCAACAGTTCCAAGCCACGACCCCAGCACACTCGCGTTCACCTCCCTGACCACTCCATCCATATATAGGTTGAACAGCCAGGGAGACATCACGCAGCCTTGTCTCAGTCCCACTTTCCCCACTCTGACACATGCTCGGCTGTCAGCATAGAAACTCTGCACTGCTTTCAACAGATGTCCGCCCACTCCATACAAACGCAACACCCTCCACAGCGCTTCCTTGTCAATTCTGTCGTATGCCTTCTACAGGTCCATGAATAAGGCCCAGAACACATCCTTTCCTTTGGCAAGGTACTTCTCACATACCTGTCTCACTGCAAATATCTGATCGGTACACCCTCTACCACTCCTAGAGCCACACTGTTCCTCTCCAATTGCGCAGTCCGTACTGTCTCTAATCCTTTTGATCAGCACTCTCTCGCTTGTTAGCGACTTGGTAAAAATCTTGAAAGATGCCCAGTTTGAACGTTGTTCCTCTTGTCTTTCTGTACTTTCATGTGGCACGCTTGCATACCTTTTGACATTCGCCGAAAAGAGCACATAGGCTTTACACAGTTGTCAACCAAATCACTCGATCTTGAATTTGTCTATTTGCTTGATGCAGCAGCTACTTGGTTTTGCTTTAAAGTTTGACGCCAGTTGGACGCAGATTCCAGCGCGCTGTGATGTTAGGACTAAATTTAAAGTTGTAGTGAACAGTTATTTCTTAGTTTTCTTAATCTTTCCATTTTCATCCTAGGCAAAACAAGAGGTGCCGAGTTGGCTGGAGACCGCCGCTGCCACTAGCGGCCACTCTCAGACTTACCACGGAGTTGGGAACTTCGCCGCTACGGACGTCCGCGGGCAGGTTAGCGGTTCAAAACTATACCTTGTTCCCGCTACTGGGCTCTCCCATCCACCGTCGTGAGCTGCTCTGTGCCTTCTTCTCCATATCGGAAAGCTCATCTACGGATTGCTATGCATTCACCCGTATGTTCGAAACTTTTCAGTTAGCTGAATCAAAGTTTGAATAGAGAAATATCTAAAATTGTTTAGGTGGTTGCCCAAACCACCTCTGCATTTAATTGACGCCTTCAGGACGTTTTGAAAATAGTTGCGTTTCGAGGGCCATCTTTACTCCTACATGTGCCTTGAAGTGATGTGTCGTTTGCAACGATAGATCTTTTAAAGTACCGTCGCCCTGTAGTATGCGATATTTTAAGGTTCTGTGTGTTGTTTGTCTGCAGGGCGGGGGCGGCTACTACAAGGAACAGTCGGCCCAGGCGTTCGGAGGGCCCTCTCCTGCCGCTGCTGACGAAGATGACTGGGATTGAAGTTATTGGTTTGTCAGCATCGAGCTTTACACTTTGTTAAACTGTTCTTTGTTGTTATGATACACTTGTAGAACAGGTTGACAACTAGTCCATCGGACTACGTATTAAGCTAGTTAGAGGTGAAGATTATCTTTTTTTTGATTTAGTTATTATATATTTTTAAGAAACGGTAGCACATCCTTGTGGGGTCTTGAAATTTCTTGGATGAACCGGCGAGTCGATCGCCATACGACTGCCGTTTTTTGTTGGCAGAATTGATTTGCCATGTTGATCTCGCTCATTTGAGAATGTTACGACTGATACGTAGATAGTCTCGCCAGTCTGCCAAGCAGTTCATGAAGGGAAGATTTAATCTGGAAACAAGGTTCATGTTAGAAGAACGCCGATCTGCGTTTGACTCGTTCAATGGCTTTCGGAAACTTCATTTTGGTCCCATTTTCTTCATTACTTGGTCCATGTAAGAAAGACGAGGCCTCTACCACTGAACAGGAAATACTCTCGCTATCTAACCCCTTAACCTTATCTTGATTTGTTGGTCTTATTTCTGTACGTAATTTAGGACTGTATGGTCTTTACGTAAAATGTTTGAGAGCTTTGGGTTTGCTATGCGTTGCAGGGTCAAGGAATTCACTTGATTGTGATTGTTCTGAAAGTTGCGTAAGGATGAGTGACTTTTCATTGATGAAAAAGTAACTAATGCCTATTAATACATGAAAAGGTGATACTAATCTAATCTCCTTTAGGTGTTTGGATGCAAGTTTCTGTGATAGTCGCCACCTGCCCTGCAATATTAATCTAGTCAGTTTGTTGAACTGGATTTTAGCAAGCCTAAATGTTTTATAAAACTTTTATTTGGAATTATATATTTACCTAATCCGGTACCTTATTTCTCCTGTTTGCACTTGATTTATTTGGTATCCACATTCCATTCACATCTCATTGACGTGAAGCACTTGAATTTAAGGCTCCATGGAATTTGTGTCAACGCTCCCGTGCCGCTCCCGCTCCCAAGAGAACCCCCGCTATAGCACAGATTGGTCCCTAGTTGGTGCTGGGACCTTGAACCGCACGTTTGCTTTGACTAAATATTTGTGGTCGTGTAATGTTAACTGTAGAATCGCTATAATCAGCTAATAGGCCAGCAAGAGTGAGCCCCCTAGGCCCCTGGCGCGAACCAGGGGGCCGATGGGGAGTCTGAAGGAACTCCATTTGGGAGGGACCAGCATCCCCTCCAAAACACCAAGTACCAAGATTCCATCTGCCAAGAACATCAGCCTCGCCAAGATGACCAGCACCACCTCGGCGGACGACGACCGATGGGACTGCCGCATCGACGAGTTGACCAAGAACATCCAGGAAATATTAAACCTGCTGAGTCAAGCGACCGGCCTCTCTGAACAGAAAGCAGAAGTCCTCGCCGCAGTACCAAGCACAATTGACGATCGTCTAACGAGACTCGAGGGTCATGTCAAGACTATTTTCCTCCATATCCACGAACTAATAAAAAACCAACCAACTAAAGTACCCGCAACTTATACAAGTACCTCCACCTCTACATCTGACGA
>SDVV010005846.1:0-18892 GCA_016164225.1 Gammarus roeselii | reverse complement strand
GGCTCTCGGGTGAGAATGTCACGGAATAGCGGCTCTCGTGTGAAACTGTCACGGAAAAGCGGCTCTCGTGTGAGAGTATAGCTGGAACGCGAATTTTTGGTGGACGGAGTAGGGTTGTCGCCGGGGTAGGATGGTCGGAATAAATGCTTTTTGATGTAATTCATTACATGGCTTTATATGAATATGATAAGCCAACATAGATATATTGTTCATTTTTATTAGGAACAAGTACAAGCTAAGCCTATAGTATGAGCTGTCTGGCCGGTCTGGCTTCTGTTTGTCAATGCCTGGACTCCTGCGCTACAAAGGATGACTGCACCTTCGCTTTATCCAAATAGTAGACAGGTCTTCTCCAATTGAGTTAACATCCCGTGGTTGGCATTAGCTGGGTGATCTCCAAGATATTTTGTTCCATGAGTATACAATCGTTTTATCCTTAGATGAATTGCCTTGTCACAGCCCAAGTGGATATTGAGAAAATATGGACTGCATGTATATCGAGCCATTATTATGTGTATTCAAATAGCCTGTGGAGTCTGTGATAAAAGTGTTTATGACTACGACTAAAGAGATCATATAATTCCTAGGTGCTGTGTACACGGCTTGAGCTGTATTTTTTAGTACTTAACGATATTATTTCAAGGAACAACGTAAATTCGTATTAAGAAAACAGCGACTGCTGCATGCATGTATATCGAGTCATTCATATTATGATCGCTCTCGCTGTTTGCAATAATGTACCCGTCTATGGATTGCTTGGACATGCAAGTAGTAGAGACGATACAGCAACTGAATCACTCATATATAACAGATGATGTGGTTTGCATCGTATTAAGGTGCAAAGGTGGCGAGTAGGCAAACGGAGTTTTGATATTGCGTAATTGTGGGTTTATATTAGTGACACTAACGTATTTAGAATGGGTTTAGGCGAACGGAGGGCGCCGCACATGACTCGCCTCCCTGCGGGAGCTTTCGGCCCCTCCCAAGCTCTCGACTTGGGTGGAAATCTCATATATTTGTGCTAAATTATATTATATAGATTTATTGTTTAATTTAATAGGATGGTAGGTTTATTAGAGCTATGTTTACCCAACACTCTGTCCCAGATAAGCATGAGCCGGACCAGAAGGAGATCTCTCCCCGCATGCCTGCAACCAGCCTGTGGTCGGAATGTGATTGTTGTTTTATGTTCACACGTTCATTATCTGCAAGTATTTGTTACTTATAGCAATAGTATGGCATGGTAATGCAGTATACGTTCAATTTATTTATTTAATCACTTTATTTATTATTTCTTTAATCAATTATTTCTTTAATCACGATAATGATGTTAAATTTCTCTGTGCAGATGTGAGTTAGTTATAAAAAATGAGCTTATTTTCCCAACGATACCCGGTACATGCTGAATTTTGAATATGTTTTGTACATGTGATCAAATTTATTTTATCCAGTCATATAAATTTCATTTGGATTATTAGCTTAACTTAATTTGTTGTATGTATGGATAAGTTTTTTTTTCACGTCTAGATAATGGATCCGGTTCTCTTAAGACTTTCTTGGACAACTTTCCCATCGGATTTGCAGTCTGGCGTCTGCTAGGACACAGCATGTATCATACATATTCAATGTATGTTAGGACAGAGTAGAAAATTACATAAATATATTTTGTAATTGTTGTATGATTTGAAAGGTTACCGGAGAGTTATACCTTTATTATGTATAAATGCACCTAATTTGATGTATTGTTGTGGACAAATCATCTTAATTTGATTCAGTAGTACAAAATATTATTTTGTTTTACGTCTTGACATTCGATTTCGTCCCGTTATCAGTTGTCTTGGATAACAAAATCTATCACAAGCCAGGGTCTCTCTGTGAGTGACCAGCATCTCACAGTGAGTGACCACCATCTCCCTGTGTCCAGCTGCAAACACGGGGGAGTACTAGTATGACGCAATGTATAGACTGCCCGAATAGTGCAGTGGTGTTAAGGTGTCCAGCGGCGCATGGAGCCAGCCACGAGAGTGGAGCATGCGCATGCCTTGGCAAGCACTCGCTCTGTACAAACATGACGCAATCCGCCTCGCTCTACCTGCGGTTGTACGCAGTACGAGGCTACCTTCATAACACTTACGCATCTCTGACGGTCCTGTTGTATCGATGCGTGGAACTGTAGCGCCTAGCGCGTAAGATACACAATGATGGATACCCAGTTTACCGTATTTATTGGGTCTAATATAAAAAACATGCGGATTTTAATGTTCCTGTATGATTTTGAACGATTTTCATAGAATTGGTATTATAATATGTATTCATTAAAATAAATTTGCTGTCGTGTTGGAAATATTATAACAAAATACGTCAAGATATAGGATCCAGTCCGTTTTAGAATCAAACTTTTTTATTGGTTTTGGAATTTCGAACAATGTATCTTATATATTCATAAGAGTTTTGGGTTATTACGTTTGTAACGTACACACACCCCATTATTTCAAGCGTAATTGGTCAGGAGCTGTATAATAGTGATGTTTTATGTATATTTTAGATTCATATACGATTATTGGCGTAGGTCCTTTCAGTTGTGGTAAATTTTGTTTTGTTACAAGCTGTTTTTCTCTAATGTTTACTGTTTATTATTAAATTGCATCTAGGATTACCTCATAATACATCATCCAGCAGATACTTGTTGCTACCTGATACATCAAGTTGGATAGACTATAATTAGAAATTATGATATGATTTGGTGTTGATGTCATCAAATAAACCAATATGCTATAGTGTAGTGATTTTCAGTAGAATTTCTGTCGGTGTGTGAGTGTGTGCTACCATTTAAATATAGCTTTGTGATGTAAGGATCACAGTCAACGTAATTCTAGAATTTAAATTACACCTAACCTACATAATTAGTGATTTATATGCCAATGTATAATAACAAAGTCTCCTGTGAGTCGAAGAGCCCTTTCCCATGAGTGAAGGTATTCCATGACTACAGGTATCCCTCGAGTTAATGTGTGACCGCAAGTCTTCAGTGAGCGATCTTTTGAGCGATGGTGAAGATAAGAAGCTACCTAGTGTGGTCAAGTCTCCTATGAGTCTTCATAACCGATGAATGTAGGTATTCCATGAGCACACAAATAATATATATCATAGGTCATGATTCAATGGTTAGGGTTGAGTTAAGAAATGACTTAGTTATTTCATTGTTGTTGTTGTATTATTTAAACGTAATCATAGTGATATATGTTAAGGAGATGTAAATCCGTACAGCAACCTTGTGGATTGCATCAGTATACCCTAGCATATCCTTAGTTCTAGAACATGATTTACTGGTTGGTCAGGTCCTGGTATAGAGATGGTGTCCACCCTTTAGTAGTCATTTGGACTTTTGATCAAATTCATAAGTGTATTTGCCCTTAGTTTCGTTGCCTTGTTAGAGAGGTTGTGCAACAAGGCGATGGTCTTTGTAGTGATTTGCTTCGGTTGACGGCGATTAGAACCCAGAATTCAAGGTCACACACGTACATTTTTCTTATTAGCCCCATTCTTGACAACTTTTCACGGAAATGGAATCTTTGTTATGTCCAGGATGTGACTAGGATCGAATATTTTCAGAGGAGATGGACTAAACATATGTATGGTATGTCTGAGGCCCCGCAGCATCCTAACTTAATCTATTGAACAGGCTTGATGGTTATGTATGGTCACACATGTACACTAACGTACGCATTTATTGCTTGCTGCCCGCACCAGTTGTGGCACTAATGTACACATGTTCGCTCTAATGTATACATGTACGCACTGAGGTACGCATATAATGACCGATCCAGGCAATGATATACACATGTACGCACTAATGTACGTATATATTGAAAGATCCCCCCACTAATGTTCAAATATATGCACTAATGTTTGCATATAATGACCGATCCCAGCACTAATGTTCAAATGTATGCACTAATGTTTGCATATAAAGACCTATCCCAGCACTAATGTACAAATGTACGCACTAATGTTTGCATATAATGACCGATCCCAGCACTAATGTATGCAAACTACGCCATCCTAAACTAGTCAATAAATAGTTATTTTGATGGATATGTAGGGTATTGATATATCTGATGATCTCCACTTGGTCAATATATTTAACCTATATTCCACAGTTTGATTACACTCATCCAATTTTTATCTAGCAAATATAATTTTGCAGTTGTTGTTTAGATTTCAGTACATTATCGTTATCCCCTAACATGTTTGGATGAGACTCAGCACCCACATTCCAATTGATCTAATTCACTTCATTGCCTGCAAAGTTTTCAATATGAATCAGTTTTACGTCATGTTAAATTAAAAGATTTAATCAATCTAAGCTAACCTAAACTATTTGGTACAGGTGTGATGGTTATGTAGGGTATTGAAATAAATGAATCTCCTAATCGATTTATTCAACACTGTAGGTCCTCTTGGACAAGAGGATTGCCATACACCACCAGATATATTATCCTCTCCCTATAGGTCTCAATTCGATACGTAACGAGGGCTGACGACTGGCATCAATCCATTGTGATCTCGCTCGTATGGTATGAATCTCTCTACGTGCCTCTACATTTTAATCTATCTTTAGAAGTTCGACTACACTATTCCAATCTTGATTGAATAAATGTTGGACATTTTTCATATGTAAATTCCATCGATTGATTGAATACTATACTTGATTCATATCCTTTTGAATTTTGCCACAATTCAACATCAAAACCTAACCTAACCTAACCTTGTGCATGATATTCACTCATTGATATATCACTTTTACATAAATGTTATTTTATTTCGTGGTCACTCTCGACCCGTATTAGTTAGCAGAGACGCTCCATTTCAAACTTAGATGGATAAATGTTACAAGTGATTCATATTTAAAACCATTTACACACAAACGAACATTTTGTCTCACACCAGGTATACCTACGTTACTTTAACATCTCCTGTCACAACATCCTTTGCTGACTTACATCCATGATTTGCATTTCCTTCTCATTAATTTTCATATTCTAGACGATGACTTCGTTGGACATGAAGCTATAAATTGCTTGTTGATTCATCTTTATTCAAATGCATTTCCCTTCTGCACAGATCCAACACCACAACCCCACCCCACCTTTTTTATTGAAATATTGCCAACTCAAGCTATACACCATCCCTTCAGAACAGGATCACAATGACGACTGAGCAAGATCTGATGGGACTCCTATTTATATCCTCTCAATCTGTAACACATCTAAAACATTTACCACAGATTTACCCACATATTGTTAGTGGCTAATTTGTGATGATCACCATGAAACATATTCTACTGAAGCTTCGCTTCATGCCATGAAACATATTCTACTGACTTCGGCATACTTTTGATACCCTTGACTGACACGATGTATTCATTGCTTGATCTTTCAAGTTTATTTCTACCTAATGGTTTAATTTAATTAAACATTTGTATAGCTTATTAGTATTTTATTCATATTATTCACAGAACTTCGCTTCATGCCATGAAACATATTTTACTGACTTCGGCACACCTTTGGTACCCTTGACTGACACGATGTATTCATTGCTTAATCTTTCAAGTTTATTTTGACTAATGGAAGCATTCAATTAAAGATTTACATGGCTAATTAGTATTTTTCAAATATTATTCACAGAACTTGCATGCATCATTAATGCTATCTACACATTTTGCTTTGAAGCAGCATAGTTCGAACAGCCAACCATACCCTTCATCCGTATACTTCAGTTCACTTCTAAAATCTTTCATGCACTCCATTATGTCTATAAATCAAAAACCGAAGCTTGTTCCATGGTCGTGATTCTACAGATGCATTGCTTGTTCTTCTAGTATTTTATTTACTCGATAATTATCAAATTCAAAGTCATTCTGATCTTCATCCTTGAGAAATTGTTGCATGCGAAACAGATTTTTCTTTTGATCTTAGGCACAATTTATTTTCCACTACCTCAGCTTTTTCACAATCATGATGATTTTCCACTTGGATCATGTCAATTTCGAAATTTGCGTTCATATATTTTTTAAACTTTGTTGCATCCGACTGCAATGTCCCGACATTATTTACCCAAATCCTGCTTCCTTTTTCATTCATCCATATATGAATTATATCTCCCAATAAGATAATCGTTGAAAATCATGCAGAAACAACAAAATCCGCAAGTTATTCTATATTAGACCCAATAAATACGATAAACTTGGTATCCATCATTGTATATCTTACGCGCTATGCTTTACAGTGCCACGCATCGATACAACAGGACCGTTAGAGATGCGTAGGTGTTATGAAGATAGCCCCGTACTGCGTACAACCGCAGGCAGAGCAAGGCGGATTGCACCATGTTGTACTGAGTGAGTGCTCGCCAAGGCATGCGCATGCTCCACTCACGTGGCTGTCTCCAAGCGCTGCTGGACATCTTAGCACGACTGCCTTACTCGGGCAGTCTGAACATTGCGTCATACTAGTACTCCCCCGTGTTTGCAGCAGGACACGGGGAGATGGTTGTCACTCACGAAGAGATGCTGGTCACGGGGAGATGGTGGTCACGGAGAGATGCTGGTCCTCACTGAGAGATGTTGGTCACTCACAGAGAGACGCTGGCTTTTGATAGATTTTGTTATCCGAGATAACTGATAACGGGACAATATCGAATGTCAAGATGTAAAACAAACCAATATTTTGTATAACTGAACTAATCCAAAATGAATTGTAAACAACACTATATCAAATTAGGTAAATTTATTTAGGGTAACGGTATAACTCACTGGTAACCGTTCAAGTCGTAAATCAATGACAAACGATATCCATGTAATTATCTACTCTGTCCTACCCAATATTGAATATCTATGATACATGCTGTATCCTAGCAGACGCCAAACTGCAAATTCGATAGACAAGTTGTCTATGGAAGTCTAAACAGATCTTAATCCACTGTCTGAACGTGAAATAAAACCAAAGTTTTCAAAATATACAACAAATTAAGTGAACTCATACGAAATAATCTAATTATCAAATGGAAATTCATATGCCTGTATGAAATGAAGTGTATCATGATTACAAATTATATACAAAATTCAACATGTACCGGGTATCATTGTGGAAATAAGATCATCTCTTTATAACTAACTCACATTTGCGGAGAGAAATTTAACTACAATGTCGCGATTAAGGAGAAAAAACGCCAGCAAAAATTAACGTAGATGGTGTTATTATACCATACTATTGCTATAAATAACAAACACTTGCAGATAATGAACGTGTAAACATAAAACAACGATCACATTCCGACCACAGGCTGGTTGCAAGCATGCGGGGAGCGATCTCTTTCTGGTTCGGCCTATGCTTATCTGGGACAGAGTGCTGAGTAAACATTGCTCTAATAAGCCCATCATACTATTACAATATACAATAAATATATATATCGTAAGTATACACAAATACAAGACATCTCCACTCAAGTCGAAAGCTTAGGAGGGGGCCGAAAGCTCCCGTAGGGAGGCGAATCGAGTGCGGTTGAAACCTATCCTAAATACGTTGGTATCACTAATATAACATCCCAATTACGCAATATCAATACTTCGTTGGCCTACTCGCCACCTTCGCACCCCAATATGATGCAAATAACACCATCTGTTAACGATGATATCAACAACAAAACGTAAAAGGGTTCTTTGGAGCGGTCAAGCAACCACTACGAGGAGTCCGATTTACGTACAATAGCTATTGTGCGAGGCATCTTCATTTGCATGCCCTGCATCCCATAGACGGGTACATTATTGTAAACAGCAAGGGCGATCATAAAAATAATGACTCGATATACTGTACATGCATGCAGCAGACGCAGTTTTCTTAATACCAACTTACGCTGTTCCCTGAAATAATATCGTTAAGTACTAACAAATGCAGCTCAAGCCGTGTAAACAGCACCTATGAATTATATGATTTCTTTAATCGTGATCACAAAACATTTTTATCACCGGCTACACATGCTGTTTGAATACATATAATAATGACTCGATGAACAAGCAGTCCCTATTTTCTTAACACCAACTTAGGCTGTGACAAGGCAATTCATCTATGAATAAAACGATTGTATACTCGTGGAACAAAATATCTTGGAGATCACCCAGCTAATGCCAACCACGGAATGTTGACTTAATAGGAGAGGACCTGTCCACTATTTCAATAAAGCGAAGGTGCAGTTATCCTTTGTAGCGCTCAAGACGATGTCCAGGGGTCCATCTCTTTCAGCCAGTAGCCAGTGCGGGAGTCCAGGCATTGACAAACAGAAGCCAGACTGGCCAGACAGTGCATACTGTAGGTATAACTTGTAATTGTTCCTAATACAAATGAACTATATATCCGTGTTTGCTCATCCTATTTTTAAGAAGCAATGTAATGTATTACATCAAAACGCATTTTTCCGTGAACGGATACTATGTTATACCTAAGTCATGCAAAACATACATCTATAACAACTCATTTGATACACAGCCATTAACTAACCCATTCATCTCTAGCACACAATACAGCTGCCGCGCCGACACCCCACCCCGGCGACACTCCTAAACCGCCCTCCAAAAATCCACGTTTCAGCTATATTCTCACACGAGAGCCGCTATTCCGTGACAGTCTCACACGAGAGCCGCTATTCCGTGACATTCTCACACGAGAGCCGCTATTCCGTGACAGTCTCACAAGAGAGCCGCTATCACGTGACATACTCACACGAGAGCCGCCATTCCGTGACATTCTCACACGAGAGCCGCTATTCCGTGACAGTCTCACACGAGAGCCGCTATTCCGTGACATTCTCACACGAGAGCCGCTATTCCGTGACATTATAGCTACTGCGGCGCTGGGCGCGATGCTCTGTCCAATTACGTTTTCTAATCACTTTGAACGAGTTTAACAGATACATTTTGATAAAGTTATTGGAAAGAGTATGTGGATATTTTGATCACAAAATATTTGCCGTTGAGGACGTCATTGAATTTCCAAATTTTAGGTGGAACTAAACGTTCATTGAATAAATGAGTATTTTAAATTTTAACAAAACTTGGTGACATTGAACACTACGAAACCATTTCGTGAATAAGTTTTGTTCGATTTGTGGTGCGTCACATCGTGTACGCGCAACCAATTCGCATCATACAGATTAGTTACAGGAAGGTACATAATTATATTGATGCTTGCAGCCCAGAGCAGTTGAAATATTTAAATTGTGAGATTCACATTTGGTGCAATCTTTCATAAGGAGTTGAAATTTTTACAAATAACTGAAATTTGATTGCGCAATTAGAGGAGAATCAAAATTTTCAGAACTCTAGATCACTGAACGTGTTCCGAAGATCAACTGGTACCGATCTCTCGCTCAACCAGTTCTCCTCAGCCGACACTCAACACCCTCTCCGCACGTCAAACTTCCAGGGAATTTTCATCCACTCACAAAATTTTAGGCCCGTTCGCCTTGCAACATTTATTATTCGCCTAGAAAATTATCGTCGACCATAAAGCTCACGAGATGGAGCACCCAATGCCTCAGGCGGCATTTCTATCATAAATAATCATAAAATAGCAACCATGAACAGTTTACAAAACTGCCATTCCAAGAATAAATTAAGTAACTTACTGTCAAATTTTCTTTCAGAAAGCGTAAATCGATGTGTGGATGGTTTTCTACGGAAATACAGACGATTACGCTCAACTTTGATTATGAGTACGGCGCTTCTGATTTAAGTTAGTAGGATGCACTGAGTAGGTTGAAATGTGTTTGGTGTTCCTGTTTCAGTAGACATATTTCACGTTAACTGACGAATCTTGCAGATGTCCTCAGGTAATTGAAATTTTCCATCTATAAAATGAGGATGAAATTCTACCTAATTAGCAGCAATAAAAATGGTATGAACAAGAGTTACGATATTCGTTCAATAAATGCATCATGACAACTCCTCACTCTTTGGAACACACATTTCCATTCTGAGGGCGGAATATTTCACTGAATTCATGGTCGTTAGTCCATTCAGTTCATACGCTACTTCTCCTTCAACTTGCATCTGTGAATGGACGATTCTTGCGCGTCTTTCATAAACTTTACTTGTGACCTATTCTTAAAAAGTGGAAATCAAGTGGTTTTAATACAGGAATCTTTGCTGACAAGAACTAGCCCTTCTATGACTCATGATTCTATGGTCGAACTTGTCATTCGACTATCGCAATGCAGATTTTTACAAGATCAAGCACTTCCACTAATCGAAAGTCCAACTTGTCATTCGACTATCGCAATGCAGAGAACAAGACCTCAACCTTCTACGACTCGATAGTCAAGCTTGCAATTCAACCATCGCATTGCAGATTTGTATAAGAACTAGTCCTTCCTCGACTCGATGGTCGAACTTGTCATTCAACTATAGCAATGGAGATTTGTACAAAGAGGCGTTCCGTCCTAAATGAATCCCTGTTGCTGTCGTTGTTGTTGTTGCTCAACCCCAACTCCACCTGCGATGGAAGAGCCACGGCCAGCGCACAGCCCTAGGCCCGAGAACCCACCGACGTGTGGGCGTTGGGTGTGATACCGCAGTTGATAGGCCCTATATTGCGTCTGCACCTTTGAGGTAGCTGATGCTATCGCGAGGGCGCTCCCATAGGTCACGCACCGGCGCGATGTTATGGTGGAGCCTGCCGGGTGCAGTGGTTGGACTCGACGTCATGACGTGCTCGACCGTATCGGGTGAACCCCGGCACTGCAAGCAGAGATCGGAAGGGACATTTCCCAGTCTATGCTGGTATGACTGTAATGCCGTGTGGTGCCTGCATCGCAGCCTTGACAGGTGGACCCTGTAACTCCTGGGCAGCTCCAACTCCTCCACGTCCACCCCAGGCGGGTGGCTTTGGAAGATTTCGTTGACTCGCTGTTCCTCTATTGCAAGAGCTGTGAAGTGTGTGTGTGTATCTGTTTGGGTGTATGGTCGCGTAAGGGAACCAAAGTGTATTGCCGGTGTGATGTGTAAGTGTCGGTTGGTTGGACGAGGGTTCAGTAGGTTGGGGCAGGGGTGTGCCAGGTCTGAAATCTTGTTGAAGAATTGGGTTTATCTCATATTAAGATGATGCTTGAGAGGGAGGACCTTGGTTTCTTCATGCAAATGCGGAATGCGTATGCTCTGTGTACAGTCCGTTGCGATGCGCAACGCCGTGTTCTTTATTGTTTGAAGGAAGTTAATGTGTGTGGGTGCAAGGTCCGAGGGTTAAAAGGTGTTAGCGTAGGAGATACGGGCCTTATGAATTGTTTGTATAGTGTTGTAATTGATTCCTTGGAATGACTGTACGAGGTTGTAGTTATTACCCTAGACACGTTCAGTCTGGGTCTGGTTCTGCTGCCGATGTTGATTGTATGAGCCTTGAATGTCATCCCCGTTTCATATGTTACTTCAAGAATAGTTGTAGTGGAGCTGTGGGGTATGTGGGTGTTGTTGAGCATGACATGGTGGTGGGTGCGATGTTCACTGATATCCGGAGTCAACAGTGTAAGGAACGACTTGCTTGCGGACACCTTCATTCTGTGTTCCAGCAGACAAACTTCAAGAGATTTCAGGTACTGCTGGAGGTGTGTATCTGCGGTCTCGTGTTCGTGGTGTTTTGTGATTATTGTGAGGTCGTCTGCGTATGAACTGATGTGGGTGCTGGGTTCTGTTGGAATGGGCAGGTCGTGCATAAAGGAATTAAAAAGGGGGGTGCAAGGCCCAGATCCATGGGAGACACCATTGGGAAGTGCCGCATTCGAGAAGGCTTATTGTTGTAGAGAGTGTATGAATGTCTACCGGATAGGAAATATGCATGCCACTCCTTGTAATTTGAATGGATGTGGGTGTCGAGTATTTTGTTTATGAGAACGTGTCTTGGAATGGTGTCAAAGGCCTTACGAATATCGATAGGCTGGCTTCTTTCCGTTCAGCTCTGGGTGAGGTGGGGAAGTAGTGTGCTTGTGGAGTGTTGGGCCTTGGAACCGTGTGGCGTAGGGGAGGGTGGGATGTGTGCATTAATATTGTTTAGCACCAGTCTTTCCAAGATTTTCGAGGGGTTTGGGATGAGGGGAAGGGGTCTGTATGAGGCTGGGTCTGCAGGAACTTTGTTGAGTTTCAGGATGGGGATGATTTTAACTTGTTTCCAGTTGTTTGGTATTCTATTGTGTAATACAGAAAAGTTAAAAATGTCTGTGAGGGCTGAGATGACGTGTGGCCCGAGATGTTTAAGATGAATGTATGATATGCCGTCTGGGCCCGCCATCCGTCTGGCGGATGGCGGCTATTGCCATGCCAGGTGTGAAGGGGGTATCTGTGTTTGGATCGGTCTGCAATCTGTGTAACTGTTTAAGTATCCACCTGTTGTCTGGGTGGTGTGGTAGGTGGCAAGTGTTTGCATAGTGTTTGTTGACTATGTCTGCTTGTTGTTTATCTGATGGTATGGTGTGGATGTTGGGTTTACAAGTGTTCACAAGTGTTTGAGTATCCACCTCTTGTCTGGGTGGTGTGGTAGGTGGCAAGTGTTTGCATAGTGTTTGTTGACTATGTCCGCTTGTTGTTTGTCTGATGGTATGGTGTGGGTGCTGGGCTTACCATTGTTCACAAGTGTAGGGTAGGGAGACAACAACAGGCCTATTGGCCCAAGCTATGTTGCCTTTTGATAGCAAGAGGATTCCTTCTGAAGTAGAACGGCTATGAGGCCTTATGGCTCAAACTAGGTTGCTTTTTGATAACAAGATGATTACTTCTGAAGTAGAACGTCTAAGAGAGCCTCGAGGTCATTTCTGTTTTTTATAACAACAAGAAATGAATCGGTTTAGCTATTCATCGGCGATTTATGAAGAATTTATCAAGTCGCGAAGATTGTAATGCTGTTACAACCTCCGCTGAAAGTTTGTTCCATTCTTCGACAACTCTAGATGTGAAGAAATTGTGCCTGGTGTCGAGTGAGAAACGTTTCCCAACGATTTTGTATCCATTGTTTCTAGTCACTCCGTTGGTATCTAGAGGTAAAAGTCTCACTCGGTCGACGTTCTCCTTACCCTTCATAATCTTTCACACTTAGAAGGATTGCCTCATGTGTGTCTATTTGGTTTGTGTTAGCGTTGTTGAGCCTCCTAATGAGTTTCCACAATTTTGATGGTGAGGTTCGGAAGTTAGTGTTTGCCAGCATGCCCCGTCATGCTGTTGCTCCCGGATATCTGCATCTATTTCTGCGATAAGTATTTGAATCTGAGTGATTCGGTCGTTGGTAGAGGGTAAATTACGAAGGTGGTTTCGCTGCTGAATTTTCCGCCTAATGATTTCCGAGAAGACTGGATTGAAGCCGCGGACGATTCCAGAGGGTATATGTTGTCTGTCAGCGTGGTTGAGTGCTGTGTTGAAGTGTTTCGTAGGCTGTCAATGGATGTGTATTGGGTGATGTCAAAGTCTTGTAGGGTGTTTTCAATTTATGTTGTGCATTCGTCCCAATCTGCTCTCTTGTAGTTACGAAATGTGTGATGGGCTTGTTGTGGATTGGGGATCGAAGTTGGTAGTTAATGACTACTTGTAGGTGGTCATATGCCATGATTTGGTGGACCGCCTGGGGGAGCAGAATGAGACGTCTGGAGAAGTCGGTTGTGTGTTGGGAATGAAAGGCTTGCAAGTGAGTGTGTCTGCATTGTTTAGTGTGGTAATTGTATCTAGCTGATCAACGAGAACACCGACCCTCTGGTCATCTCCCTGCGAGGCAAGCCAGAAGATGTCGTGCGCGTTGAAATCATCTAGGGTGAAGGTGTTAGTAGTTGTTTTGAGGTAGTCCAGGTAGGGCGTATAGCGAGGTGGACATGAACTAGACGGATGGATGTAAAGGTTAAATAGATTGTATTCTTTTATGAATCTGTATTTGTTGCGTTGTAGTTCGAGAGTGCAGTCAGGGAAGGTTGTGCAATGGTAAAAGCTGTTGTGTTGGTGATGTGGAGCTTTTTATGTACTTGTGTAACGAGTCCAGCACCATCGTCATTCTTAGGACGGTGGCGACGGAGTGTTGTGAAACCAGGAAGCTTTGGTGTAATGGAGTGTTGTTTAAGTTTTGTTTCCGGGAGAAGGGCGATGTCGAGGTGGTGTTTGTGTAACAAATGTTTCAGTTCGACTTGTTTCCCACCAATGCCGTTTGTGTTCATTTGTAATACATCTAGGTGTTCGGCATTGGATTGGGGTTGGTGTGGTGATGCCGAGGGTGAGGCCACGGGGTGTGGAGGTGGAGGCGGTGGTGGGGCGGGTGTGGGACGTGGAGCCTGGGGCAGGGTTGGTGGTGCCTTGGGTAGAGAAGCCGCCGCCAGTGAGGTCGCCGGGCGCAATAGAGAGGGGGCCCCCTGAAGTGGAGAGGCGTCAGGTGTTGGTGCAGGGAAAGGTGTTATTGTTGATATCTGTATTGATGTCGTGGGTTGGGTGGTAGTTAATGCATTGCCCCCCGTGTGGTATGTTTCTATTGTTGTGGACACCAGAGCATTGTTTTGTGTAGTGACTCCATGTCCCACATCTGCACTGAATCGCGCCAGTGCGGCGTACGTAAGGACGCCTGCGGTTGGGTCATGAGCATGCGTTGGGGCCAGAGTTGGGTTCAATTTCACCGGCTGGAAAAAGGAGGAGGTGAAGGAACGCCGGCAGTTGTTCACTTCACCCTAATAAAAAAACAGTGGCTTTGGTGCCTGGGGTTTTGTCGGTGTGTCAGGGGCCGGGTCAGCACACAGGCCGTGTCCACGCCAACGCCATCGACGGCCGCGAGAATAGCAAAGACGCTGACTCCGTTAAGGGCATCCGACGCTCTGACACCGCCACCGCGTGCAGGCCATATCGCGACGGCCGGCTGATGTTGTCGTAATGGTTGATAGCTCACCTGTGGCCAGAGGTTTACTTGTTACAGACACTGGCTAATGGTCGTTATTTTGAGGTCGAACTACTGTTGGTACGCGTACATCAGCAATGCTGGCACGGCCCTTGATTGTTCGACCTTGGTTAATACACAATTCCTAATCATTAAAATGGATGATTATTTTATTTTTAAACATACGTGATTATCCAAACGATCAGAATTATAGTTTTTGTCTCGTATGATGTTCAGTCCATTTGTGAGCCAGATGCAGTTCAGAAGATAGGGATACATTTGAAGGCAGTGGTTACCTACTGTTCAGGTTGTTACTGCATTTGGAGGCAGTGGTTACTTACTGTCAAGGCTGCTTCTGCATTTTGAGGCAGTGGTTACTTACTGTTCAGGCTGTCACTGCATTTGAAGGCAGTGGTGACTTACTGTTCAGGCTGTTACTGCAAGTTAAAGTGGACAATTTGGTTGACGTGTGGGAATAAAATACGATGAATCCAGTTTCCTGCGTCATGCAAGTTCGTGGGCTTCGTGTCTCCTCTGGCATTGCTCCTGGTACGTCTTCTGGAATTTCGCAACGTTGTAATCAAGAGGAGGGGGGACTAATACTCTACTCCGGGAGAGTTTGAATTTATTTTCAAACTCTATTTTCAGTGCCCCAGAATAAAAAAAATCTTGTGAAATCTTCAATCATTCAGGATTCTTCTGTTGTGATGACCATATCGACTGTTGCCGACGGTGTTGATTTTGAAGTGATATTTGTATGAAGTTAAAAAATACATTTGTTCACTTAAAACCACGTGATATGCTTAATACACCGGCAACCAGACAGATACCAGAAAATCAATCATAAATACAAATTATTTCGTTGTTTCTTATGATGATATTTTTTTTTATGAACGGTCATCTGGATTCACCCTATGTATGCTGCCATGCAACAAAATCTCTCTACTTACTAACAAAAAAATACCGATATTGTGCTACTATCAAACTCATATATCCATAGGGGGGAAAATTTATACAAGCATTACTATTGTAGGAACAGGTAAGTGGTATCATTGAATAAGACCTCCCATTTTTGATCTGATATATCTTCTATTCTGCCCACTCAAGTTTTGATGTGCATCTCATATTTGTCGATTCCCCTTTGGTTCCATTCCCATGATTTTATAGAACAATCCACAATGTATTCGGAGTAACATTCTTTCGATACTCTCAAATGATGAATACTTTACGGCATCTGACCAATTTATTATAACTAATTATCTCAATATATAATACGTCACGTTATTATATGGATGAATTACCTTCTAAAATACAAAAAATTGTAAACCGATCTAAAATCTAAGCACAAGAATATTTACAAGTCAATTCAATGCACGACATCAGAAGTTTTCTTCCCTTTTTGTTTCCATTCCAGTTGCTGGCCTTGTGTCGTACACCATAAAAAATAACAAATAGAAATGCATCGCGTGAAATATGCGGGAGATTTCCAGGGCAAACATTCCTAAACGTTTGTTTGCATGACCAGCCCTTACTTTGCTTACTAAACAATTGCGAAATCCATTTCTGGCTCGGCCGATTGGACCAAACCAGCACAATCGTTGTTTCATGATGCCCTCAACACCAGCTGGTTTAGGGGTAAATATTTTTGTTTAAGCGGTACTCTCGCTTAGACATAACCTTTGTATTGCGTAATCTGGAACTGTAATATGGAAGAATCAAATATTTATTGGTAAATTGTTCTCATGTGGTGGTTGAATACATAAAATTCAATGAATATGCAAAACAAGTTCATAGAAGCTGGGATTAGATAATATCATGTCGATAACTTTGATTAGAATACAAGTCTTATTTTGAATGAGACGAAATTTCCAGCTATTTTGCAGAGGGATTGTACTGTTCAAGTCTCATCCGGCTGCAGAGTCATAAATTAGCTGTAGTATAAGACGGAAGTAAGCCACAAACTTTTAAGGGCACTGTAAGAGGATTTTGCCTGATTTGTGAACGACATTGAATTGTGTTAACGAAATCTGAGGTTATCTATTGAATGAAACCTACACTCACAACTTCTGCTCGTCCTTTCTAACAGAATATAATAATCTAATTTCTAATGCTGATCAGATATTGGGTCAATTTCTTTAGCCCATCGTTAAGACAGCCATTTACTCTTAATGTTATCACTCCAGCATTCAGCAAAAAATCTACACATTTAAATACTCCACTCTTTCCTCCATCCGACCATCTCAACCAATCTCTCTCTACCAGAATCCTCACCCTCGATGACGCTGTATCCCTGACTGCAGGGATACAGCGTCAGAGAGCCCCTATTATGGGGCTCAACCACATCATCCACAAAGATGGGTTAGATAGTGAGATGGGGGAGGTTTCCTTACTCCACTATGACCCGTGGTAAACCAATGGCTGTCATAGCACTGAGTGGACGTAAACTCAAGTAGGGTATTGCTTTCAGTAGCGTGTTGCCAGGGAACAATTGTGATGTGGCTATACCGATTCAAGTACACACAGGGGTGTTGCGCCAGGTCAAAGCGAGATGAAACATGACACAATTGCTACAAACTGTGTTGATGTCTGTCACTAAGACGCTTGCTGGTATCTGCGTCTGCCTTTTTTTAAATTTATTCATGTCAAAGGACGCTAGACGACAGTACCTCTCGAAAATTGTTTGCTTAGAAGATTAGGTTTAACTTCATGTTGGGATCACAAAAATGCGTTGAATCATATCAGGTGGCTGTAGCCTCGGTGAGGAGTTTGTTGGATGATGAATTAAGGTATGTGCATCGACAACGTCCCAAAACCGAAACACACACGGAAGCTTTCCTTATGAGCTGCAGTAGCTGCAGTCGAAGCTGTTGTTCGTACTGTTCCTATGACAGTTACAAGTCTGCTATCGTACGGCGGAAATGAAAATAGCGTATTGATGGGTAAAATATATTACATGAAAATCATATCAAGAGTCGTGTATTACCAAGAGCATCGTAACGCTACACACTTATTTAGAGCCAATTTCTGGAATTAATCTGAGTGATTTTACGGGCACGTAATTGATAAAATAAATAATGAAACGTTCAGTGAGAAAATTTGTACAATTGTTATGGGAGGCTAAATTACAATTGTAATAAACAAGAATCTACTGGAAAATGGTTCATCTAATGCCAACGACAAAATATAATAAGTGTTAACGTAAACAGAACATGGGACAAAATGTCTATATTTCTCCACCATCATTAGAAATATACAGGATTGAATTATACCTTCACGGCTTTGTTGAACCTAGAAATGCAATCGCGATGGATCATATAAGCTGCCGGCTCCTCTACTGTTGAGTCGCGAATGCATTCCGGCTTCCATTGTGACTAGGTCTGTTTGGGCTACGAAGGATCCGTGGAGGCTTGCGTAGCCGCTTAGAGTTATTGTTTCCAGTATATTGAAGGAAGATATTTAGATGGCAACAATTGTTTCCACCCCTGGAGTGTTTTCTGTTCTGGCACTTTACAAAAGTGAATCCGCCAACGATGAATAGGAATAATCCTCATGAATCAGCCAACGAAGGATGGGAATAATCCTCATGAATCCATAAATGATGGAAGGGAACAATCCTCATGAATCCGCCAACGATGGATGGGAATAATCCTGATGAATTCGTCAACGATGGATGGGAATAATCCTCATGAATCCGCCACGATAGATTGGAATAATCCTGATGAATCCGCCAACGATGGATGGGAATAATCCTCATAGCTTAGTTTCATTACGAATGCCTTCTTCGTTCATTTTCGTGCAATTACACATGTAACAGTCATGAGGTGAACTGAGTTGTGGTGAGGTTACTCTTTACCCGAAAGCAAGACATGAGATATCATTTTTTTACTATCATGATTTGAAAGAGCCAGACTCAAGATAAACAAGTAGCCTTTCGTTGATCGGTTGAATTTCCCAAA
>SDVV010005845.1:0-18894 GCA_016164225.1 Gammarus roeselii | reverse complement strand
ATTATGACGCGGCGGGGGTAAACCAGTGAAAACTGTGGGCCCTGCTGCTGACGACGGTTCCTCGGTACATTCGGGACCCAGAGTGTAAGTTGAGGGGCTACCGGCCGGACCTTTTAGCACAAAAGGGCTAAGTTGTGTGAATGTGAGCGTGTGAGGGTGTGAGGTGCGCCTTGCCGTCGGCCACCCCCCTTTCTGGGGGATGCGGCCTAGTGTCTGTATCTGTATCTGTATTATATTGTTATTATAGTGGGGTGGTAAGATCCAATTTACTGACAGGGCTTCTTCATAGATAATTTACTACCACGAGAAAGCCCATTTCTGTCTTAGGTAGAGATTTTTGTTGCTCTTTAGTCAAATTTCCCCTCCTGGGCACCTTAGGTACTTCGGTTGCACAGAGTCTCGACCAAACTGGGGGGATGAGCACCCTTATTTATTTTTTCATCACCCTTCATTCTCTCCTTTTCTCTTTGTCCTAATTTTACTTATCTTTTGTTTACCTCATTCTCATTTTATGTTTGTGTTTAAATTTCATTCAACTCATCTCAAACTCCCTTTTAACAACTTGCTCACTAGTCGTTGCAGACACACACATGCTGTTTTCATGCGTGAGATTGCATTGAGTGTAAATCTCATGAAGGTATGGCATTCCCGCTTCTTGTATCTCCTTCATCTTCCCCTCCAACTGGTGTTCATGCGCATTGCCTCAACACCAGCAGGGTAGGTTCAGTGATAACAAACCTTGCTGCCACCCGAGGAGTGCTGGAACCATATGGCCTCAGCACTTTAGGAGTCCCTGTACCTCCTCTGGAACCTGTGCATACCTTAGACATTTGCAGCATATAAGGCATTGAGTTTATGCAATAGTAATCCCAATCACTCTAATCTAGTATTTGTAAATAGCTCGATGCACCCCTAGTTGCTGGTTTGACGTTTGGTGTCTGATGGATGCAGACTCCAGCATGCTAGAGTTAGAGAACCTTGCCAATCTAATCTAATCTTGAGAGTTGAAATTTGAAGGCATTGCTCAAGTAGCCTCCACAGATTATGAACATTTTGAGGGAGCGTGTTTTCTTATTTGTAGTTTTTGTTTATGAGTAGGGTTTTTCTGGTTCAAACACTTTATTGCTCTGATAGCCCTTGAGCAACTCGCATTAAAGGAGCTGGAGCAAGCTGTTCCTAGTCAGCTTGCAGAGATTTAGTGGGCTTAATTTTGAGTACAGAAATTTTTCACGCTACAGCCAGTGTCTGTATGAGCAGAAATTAGCAGACAATTCCTCTGTTACTCTCAAGATGTTTCACTCCTTTATCAGAGGAAGAAAGAAGGGCTGTCCTTCTGTTGGTCCTCTGAAGCTTCCATCTGGTGAGGTTGTTGCTGGTCAGAGAGACATGAGTCAGCTGTTTGTAGACTTTTTTTCGTCGGTTTTTGTGGATGCTGATCCTGCCGGCCCTTCCCCACATCATTTTTTTCCTGGAAAATTTAATGGGATTTGTGTGACTAGACTGTTAGTTTCCCAGGTTCTGGGTGTTTTAGACTCATCTTCTGCCCCGGGACCTGATGGCATTCACCCTGGTGTTTTGAAGTCCTGTTCTTGGCAGCTGTCATTGCCCTTGTCTCTGAATTTTGCAAAATCATTGGAGTTGGGAGTTTTACCGGAGGCATGGAAGGAATCTCGTGTTGTTCCTATATTCAAGTCTGGTTCAAGAAGTAACCCTCTCAATTACCGACCAGTGAGTCTTACTTCTGTTTGCTGTAAGGTGCTGGAGCGGGTTATTGTGACCCAGTTGGTGTCTTTTCTGGAAGATTCTGGCATTTTGTCTGAGGGTCAATTTGGTTTCAGGGTGGGAAGGAGCGCTGAAGACCAACTTTTGCTTACTTATGGTTAGGTTGCTGATCGGGTAGATGAAGGAATGGTTGTTGATGTGGTCTTTCTGGATTTCTCTAGAGTGTTCGATGTGGTCAGTCACTCGGTTCTGTTGGACACGCTGAGATGTGTGGGTATTCCGGATGAACTGTTAGATTGGATTCGTAATTTTCTGATAGGGAGGCGAATGTGTGTTTCTGTGGGGGGAGTTGTCAGTGACTTCCGGGAGGTGACAAGTGGTGTGCCCCAGGTTTCTGTGCTGGGTCCGCTCTTGTTTCTGCTCTATGTCAATCATGTTGCAGCAGATGTGGCTTGTGAGTGGAAGGCCTTTGCTGACGACTTCAAACTTTATTTGAATTTCCCCCGCGATGTACAAGCTGTTCGCCTGGGTGTGTCTTCTTTGCAGAGGGATCTGAATTTGGTGCAGTCTGTGTCGTTGTCATGGAATCTCTTGTTGAACATTGACAAGTGTGTCTTGGTTCGTTTTTACAGGGGCCGTCTTGAATTGGAGCAGATTGATGATAGAACTGCTTATTATTTGAATGGTGTGGTACTTGAGCTTGTTGATTCCTTCAGGGACTTGGGAGTGCTGGTTGACTCAAGGCTGCGGTTCCATCTCCACGTGAGGAGTGTTGTAAGAAAGGCTTCCACTCTGGCGACCAGTCTGCTCTGCTCCACTGTCAATAGGAATTGTGTTTTCATGGTCTCTTTGTTTATTTCTCATATAAAACCCATCTTGGACTACTGCTCATGTGTGTGGAATGTGGGATATTTGGGGGATCTGAGACTGTTGGAGTCTGTGCAGAGGAAGTGGACCAGAGATATGATGGGCTGGGTGGAGTGGACTATGGTGAGCGGCTCAAAGCAATGCAGTTGTTTTCTGTGAGGGGGAGTTTGTTGCGTTCTGATCTTGTGAAGTGTAGAAAGATGTTTAATTGTTCCGTTGATTCAGGTTTGTTTGCTCTGTTTGAGAGAGCTCCGGATGTTGGCACACAGGCATTCTTTCAAGCTGGTGCTTCCTCGCTGTCAGACGGACTATAAACGCAGATTCTTTTATTCTCACTGTGTGAAGATTTGGAACCGGCTGCCCGCTGAAGTGGTGCAGTGTGATTCACTTCGCGGTTTCAAGAGGGCCCTGGCGGAGGAATTGGGGGCAGTGTTGTATGAGTTTAGCTAGACTCAATTTGATGTGATATTGTGACTTTGTTTGTGTTGCTGACAGTTGTGTGCAGTTGTTGACTGTCTTCATTGTTTTGTTTTCTTTAGACCTATTGAGCGCATTCCGACCCGCGTCCTGCTGCAGTGCTTGTACCGTGCTGTTCTTTTTGATTGCCGGCGCGCTGAGGTGTACTGCCTCCCATGCCTGCTTGCTCTGTTGGCGGGACTGTTGGAGCTGTGGGGGGCTGCAAAGGTGAGATACAAAAGTGAGAAAGGTGAGCTGACTAGTTGGTGGGCTGATGCAAGAGGTTGGGACAAGCATCAAATGCACCTCTGCCGTTCAGAGACCTTTCAAATTACAGTTTATGTAATTCGTCCCTAAAGGTTAGGTGATTTTTCGAATATGCAATTTTTATTCACATATTGTTAGGATTGCTGAATGTGCGTGGCTGTAGTACAAATGAAGTAAAGAAGAGAGAGATTGGCAGGATGTTTGTAAGGAGGATGTTCGATGTGTTGGCGCTGAGTGAGACAAAGTTGAAAGTTTAGGGCAAGTGTGAGTTTGGTAGGTAAGTGGAAGAAAGTCTGGTGTGGAGGAAGGCTGGGCACGAGAAGGTGTGGTGCTGATATTGAGTGATGGGTTGGTTAGTAGCGTTGCTGTGTGGAAAGAGGTCTCCTCAAGATTGTTGTGGGTAAAAGTCAAGTTAGGCGTAGAAAGATGGGTATTTGTGAGTGAATACGGTCCGGGTAGCGAGAGGAGTGAGAAGGAGAGGGAGCTATTTTGGACTGACCAGAGTGGGTGTTCTGAGAGTTTTGAAGGTCAATTTAATGTGCTTGTTCTGGGCGACCTAAATGCGAGAGTTGGAAATGTAGTGGTGAAGAATGTGATAGGAAGGTATGGCGTTCTCGGTAGAAATGACAGTGGAGAAAACCTGATAGGTCTGTGTACGTAGCAGGAGTTGGTGGTTGGGAACAGTTTGTTCAAGAAGCAAGATATCCACACGTACCCATGAGTAAGGATGGCTGTGGTGCAGTGGTGGAGAGAGCGCTGATGGATTTAGTGCTGATTTCGAAGAGAGTGGTGGGGAGGCTGTTGGATGTGCGGGTGTTTAGAGGGGAGGGTGGAGGACCGTCTTATCATCTGCTGGTGGAAAGTAGATTATGAGTGGAGCAGAGGTGGAAGGGCAACAAAAGAGTGGGAGGAGTGGGAAACGAGGTGAGTGATTGGTTCACAGTGAAGCTGGTACTCAGACAAGGCTGCATGATGTCTCAATGGCTGTTCAATCTCTATATGGATGGAGTGGTCAAGGAGGTGAACGCAAGTGTGCTGAGTTGTGGCTTGTAGCTGTTGGAAGCAAATAGGCGGAGTTAGCAGTTGAGCCAGTTGCTATTTGCGGATGATACAACGCGGGTGGCGGATTCAGAGGAGAAGCTATGTGGGCTAGTGTCTGAGTTTGGTAGAGTGTGTGAGAGGAGGAAGCTTCGAGTGAACGTGGGTAAAAGTAAAGTAACGAGGTGCTCGAGGACTGTGGATGCGAGCAAAATTAGTGTCCTCCTAAATGGAGAGCTGTTGAAGGAAGTTCAGTGTTTTGAGTATCTGGGCCCCCATGTGAAGGTGACTGAACTACTGCATGGAAACTGAAACGAAGTCGCGAGTGAAGGAGGGGTGTGAAGTGTTGGGTGCACTTGAGAGTGTAATGAGATGTAGGACGTTATAATGGAAGCAAGAGAGGGTTTACAAGTGTTTACAAGTGAAGGAAGACAACAACAGACCAATTGGCCCAAACTAGGTTACCTTTTGATAGCAAGAGGGTTAGTTCTGGAGTAGATCGTCTAAGAGGCCTATTGGCTCAAACTAGGCTGCCTTTTGATAGCAAGAGGATTAGTTCTGAAGTAGAACGTCTAAGAGAGCTTCGTGTGCTTTTTCTGTTTGTTTTATAACAACAGGAAAGTGAACGGTTCAGCTATTTATCGTCGATTTATGTAAAACTTATCGAGCCGTGACTTGAACGTTTTGATTATTTTGCTGTTTACAACCTCTGCTGGAAGTTTGTTCCATTCTTTGACAACTCTATATGTGAAGAAATTGCGCGTGATGTTGAGTGAAAAACGTTCCCCAACGATTTTATATCCATTGTTCCTAGTCACTCCGTTTGTATCTAGAGTGTAAATGCTCACTCCGTCGACGTTTTTTTACCCTTCATAATCTTCCACACTCTTATCATGTCACCTCTGACTCGACGTTTCTCTAGCAAATCAAGATTGAGTTCACGATGCCAGTCTTCGTACGATTTATTCCGCAGCGAGGGGACGAGTTTGGTAGCTCTATGTTGAACCTTCTCAAGTTAAATAACGTCTTTTCTAAGGAATGCAGACCAGAATTGAACGGCATACTCGAGATGCGGTCTAACAAATGCATTAAATATCTTGAGCATGCTGTGTTGGTTTCTGTACGAGATAGTGCGGGATATCATACCTAGCATTTTGTTGCCTTTCTTGGCAGCATCGTCACATTGCTTGCTGCTTTTTAAGTCGTTACTAATGATGACACCTAAATCTCTTCCGTGACGGGAATGAGTTTCATTCCAGACATTGGATATTTGTGTTTGAGGTTATGAGGACCTATGTGCATAACTTTGCATTTGTCTACATTGAATTTCATTTGCCACTTTCATGACCGATCAACAACTTTGTTCAAGTCTAGTTGGATCTGCTGACACTCTAGTTCATTTTGCACTTTTTCTCCGATCTTAGTATCGTCTGCAAACTTGCTAATGTTTGAAAGTAGGTTGCTATCAAGATCGTTAATGAATATTGTGAAGAGAACTGGCCCTAACACGGATCCTTGAGGCACGCCGCTTGTAACATTACCCTAAGGGGAGGAAGCTCCGTTTAGTACAACTCGCTGCCGTCTGTCCGCAAGCCAGCATTTTGTCTAGTTGTTGAGCTTGCTTCAAATACCGATGCTGTGCAATTTACTAATTAGGCGCTTGTGGGCAACTTAATCAAAGGCTCTTTGAAAGTCAAGGTAAATGATTCGGATTGGAGATTTTGTGTCGTGGATTTCGATTATATTTTTGAAAAAGAGTAGCAGATTTGTAAGACAGGAACAGTTGTGTCTTAAGCCATGCTGGAAGTTGCCAATCAGCTTGTTTGATTCTAAGAATTCTGTAATTTTATCCGTTATCAAACTTTCCATTAACTTGCCAATGACTGAGGTGAGACTAATTGGACGGTAGTTGCCGGGACACTTTTTGTCCCCTTTTTTAAAAATTGGGGTAACATTGGCCTCTTTCCATTTAGAGAGGCAGGTTTCTTATAGAATTCTGGGATGAATTTGGTTTGGACCTGGAGATTTGGTGACTTTCAATTTATCTATATATTTGATAACTGTTAACTGTGGTGAGGGGTTTATTTCGTTTTGCTGCTATGAAATCCTCAGGATTAGGAATATATGATTGTATGAGGGTGTTGTTGTCCCAACTGTGCTCTATGGAGCTGAGACTGGGGGGGGGTGAGAGCATAGCAGATGTGAGAAGAAGGTTGATTGTTTTCGTGATGAAATAACTGAGGAGCATTGCTGGTTATGCTGAGAGGCCGGATATCAACAACGTGGTTCGAATTAGAACGGGGATGGTAAGGAAGTTGGTGCTCTGAGATGGTTCGGGCGCGTGGTGTGGATGGATGAAGGGAGATTGGTGAAAAAGGTGATGAAGGCAGTGGAGAGTGGTTGCAGGCCTAGAGGTAGACCGAAGTTTGGGTGGATGGATGGTGTGAAGCAGGCGTTGGGATGGAGAGACTTGACTGTGGAAGTGGCGAGAGAACATGCAATGTACAGGCGTGAGTGGAGAATGGTTGATTTTTGACGCTGCTCTGACGTGCTTTTCCTCCCTTGGCATCACGTTGTCGGGATAGTCGTGGGTGTGGATCGGCCATCTTGATGCGGCGGGGGTATACCAGTGAAAGCTACCGGGCCCTGCTGCTGACAACAGATCCTCAGACCGCACTTGTTACCCAGAGTGTGTGTTGCGAGGTTACTGACGGGACCCATTAGCACAAAAGGGCTAAGTTGTGTGAGTGTGAGCGTATGAGGATGTGAGGTGCCCCTTGCCGTCGGCCACCTCCCTTTCTGGGTGATTCGGCCTTGTGTCTGTATCTGTAATTTTAAAGGGAGAAACTAATGTCCCTTCACCCCATATGCGTCTTCACGCCATCCCTCCACCTAAAACATCGTTCTCTAGGCACGTGGGAATAAAAGGAAATGAGCGTGCGGAATCGCTTGCTAAACTGGCGTCTACCCATCAAGAACAATTTAGAGCAATACATTACTGGGACTGGGTCCCTATCATCGACTCCTATATAATATCCCGATGGAATAATAGCTATGTGGCAACTGAGTAGACAAAAAATGCTTTCAGTCAAGCCCTCGGTTGGAGAAAGCGAAACCAAGTTCACCAACAGAAAAGACCAAATGTTCACCAAGAGCTTATGCACGTGGATAACTCACAACCACCTAATGGATGTGAAAATGGGACTGGACGTGCCTCCATGCCATTGTGCCACCAAGCGGCAATCAGCGTGAAACACTTACTGATGGATTGCAATGCACTTGCAGCAGCCCGAACAGCCTTTTTAATCCCCCGTGCAACCTACAAAGCCTACTCACTGACCTGACCTAACCTACCCGAAAAAGCTTATAACTTTCTGAAATCATTCCGGACCAAACAAAGCCGTCTGAACCCCAAATATCTGTGTTAGCAAGGTGGTCTCTCCACCCCATAATGCACAGAGATAACAATACGTTCATGTAGATATGCGTTACTCTTCTCGTTACTGTGCACACCAGCATGCGTATGTACCGCAAATTAAATATTTATTTAATTTAACCCTGGCACGGTCAATCTTCCCGCGCACGAGGGTGTGCGAACCTACTAGAATCAATGATGGTTTTTTCCCAGTGGAAGAGCCTGCAATTACTCTTATTGAGGCTTTGGTGGAAACGAGGCCCAAATCGAATCTTCCTATAGACCTATGTCGACTCACCTCCGCTTTAATAACACTTTCTCCCATAATTCATCCCCACCATGTGACCGAACCACCTCAGAACACTTGAATCTACTCTGTCCACTTACTTCTGCATCATCCTCATTATCATTTGAATCTCGTTGATCCTATCCCTCAGTGTCACCCTGACCTTCCCTCTCAAACACTCATCTTGAAAACGTTCAGCCTTCTCCCCTCTTATTCCCTCGACCTCCACGGCTCAGCCCTGCAGAGAACAGTTGGAACAACTACCCCGTCTTTGCCTCCATACCCAATTTCCTACTGTTTATTACCTTCTTCAGAGTGTGTGGAAGGAGAAAGCTTCAAGTTAATGTAGGCAAAAGCAAAGTATTAAGATGTTCAAAGAATGACAACTATTGCAAAATCAGTACACGCTAAATGGAGAGTTGTTGAAAGAAGTTCGATTTTTCAAGTATCATCCTAAAATTTCATGTTTAAAAAACTGAACTAGTGGAAATTGAGATTAAAACTGGAGTAGAGGAAGGGTGTAAACCCTTCCTCTACTCCAGTTTTAATCTCAATTTCCACTAGTTCAGTTTTTTAAACATGAAATTTTAGGTTGATACTTGAAAAATCGAACTTCTTTCAACAACTCTCAATTTAGCGTGTACTGATTTTGCGATAGTTGTCATTCTTTGAACATCTTAATACTTTGCTTTTGCCTACATCAACTTGAAGCTTTCTCCTTCCACACACTCTACAAAACTCCATCAACAGCCTATTATCTGCAAACAGCAACCAACTCATCTGCCAACTTGGCCCATTTACCTACTACTAACAACTTGAAACCTCAACCCATTACACTCGCGTTCATCTCCCTGACCACTCCATCCATGTAGAGATTGAACAGCCAGGAAGAAAACACAACCGTGTTTGTCTCGCTTTCACTAGCACCCAAGTTCTTGTTTTGCTCCCTGCTCAGACGCATGCTCTGCTGCCAATATGGTAACTCTGGATCGCTCTTATCAAGTTGCCCCACACTCCATACAAACACAACATCCTCCACAACGCCTCCATATCGGCCCTATCAGAGGCCTTTTCCTAATCCACGAAGGCCCATAGCACATTCCTACCCTTGGCAAGATGGCTACATCACAGACTCATCTCACTGCAAAAATCTGAGCTGCAAATCTTCTCCCGTTATAAAAGAACACAGCACCTCGCCACTCACACAATCCGAACTGTCTAATCCTCTTGATTATCACCACATTCTTGTGCAATTTACTAACTACACACAGAAAATTGATGCCTCTTGAGCTGCTGCATTTATCTTTATTTCCTCTGCCTTTTGAGGGGTGCAGCTTGCATTGTTCTCTTGTAACAACGCAAGCACTGCACCCCTCAATCGGCACCACGCCCGCTAAAAAATATAACTATGGCTACTCTGGTTTCATAAATTGTTCCTGCAGCTCAGTATAAAAATGATTTGCATCTTCTAGCAAGTTTATTAACAATTGAAAGATGTCATGTATCAACATCTGGTTAGTATCTCATAAAGTTTGTGTATTGTGCAGGTTGGTTTGGTGGAGCAGGAGTGGCTTGACACGTTAGCCACTATCAACAGTGAGCAAGTTACATTTACCGACTATGTGGAGTCCGGCCGTGCGTTGGCCGCGCAGCTCAAGTCAGAGGTGAGCAATATTGTGCTGCTGTGTCGAAAGCCAGCCCTAGCCTAGAGACATTGTAATATTCAATGTTTTTTTTACATCAGAATGATGAGTGAATTGTATCATTAGAAACAGTTTTGGCCCTGATTCGTAAAAAGGGAATTCCGGTCGATCTTTGCTGATTTAATGGTCTGTCAACAATCGTTGTGCCTCATTCCATTATGGAGTATTCATAGCATGCAATGCATCATTTGAAAACTCACATGGAGTAGATGTTCTAAAATGTTTTTTTTTCCCATTTCAATATTGAAAATTCAGTACATTTTTTGAAAATTTGATTACATGTTCTGGAAAATGTGAGCTACTTCATCTTTCCTCCTACAGTTTTCAATTTATCATGGCATGCAATACATCATTTAAAAATTCATTTGGAGTGATGCAATGAAATTATTTTTGCAATTACTGTTTTGATATGTTTAAAATTTGATTTTCAAGAAGTATATTATCTCTTTTTACAAATGTTGAGCTATTTTAACATGCAATTCTTTTTACTAAGGTATTGTGTAGTTATACGTTTGACGGAAAAGCTTTTTGACTAAGATATACGGCAAATCCTCAGGAGCAAATTCAATGAAGCTTGTTATTGCGGCGGTCTAAACTCGGCCCACGTTCTTTGATGAGTGAACTCACCAACGCCATGTTACGAACTTTGAATGTTGCTGAATGTTAAATGCTTAAAAGTCAGCAATTTAAAATCTTAATCATAAAATGATCAGTTGAATACCGTCCTTTAACAATTTTGTTAACAAGTTACTGGCAATGGCTACGGATTATGTCTAGTACGGTTTTGAGATTATCTTGCTAGAGAACCAGTGTATTGAAAATGATCAGCATTCCAGATTAGCTAAAAAAACATTCATTACAACCAATCATATCATTGGGCATTTCACATCGTCTTGTTCCTCTGAGTCACCCTGGAAGAGGTGTTGAGTCTAACTGCCATCAGAACTTCATAATTCTTGGTTTGTAGCTATGTTATCTCGCCCGTTCAGCTGCCAGTATTTAATGGGTACTGACAAATTAACTGCCTCAACAGGGGGAGGGCTGCCAGCTGTCGTACTTGGATGGGTAGCTACTGACTAATTGACTGCCTCAAGATTCCGATGGCTGCCGGCTGTCATGCTTTGATGGGTGCTGACTAATTGACTGCCTCAACAGGGGGAGGGCTGCCAGCTGTCGTGCTTTGATGGGTAGCTACTGACTAATTGACTGCCTCAAGATCCCGATGGCTGCCGGCTGTCATGCTTTGATAGGTGCTGACTAATTGACTGCCTCAACAGGGGGAGATCTGCCAGCTGTCGTGCTTTAATGGGTAGCTACTGACTAATTGACTGCCTCAACAGGGGGATGGCTGCCGGCTGTCATGCTTTGATGGGTACTGACTAATGAATAATAATGTGAAAACTGGGAAATGGTTTGTTTATATTCAATTGATCTTGTTTTTGTTACAAGCTCAGTTTTTGTGCAGAGAGCCCTCTACTTAATTTATATGATGATCCATTGAATGCTCCTATTTTCAGTTTAAACCTTCTATCCTTTATCAGCCTTACTGGACGATGACATTGAACATGATTCTCCCTATTGGTAGTTGGTCTTATGTGTGTCACATAGAAAATTCCAAAATATTTAATTTTTTTATTTCTCGAGTGAGAAAGTAGCTGGGCTCTGTGACATCGAAACACTGCAAACCAAAACGTGCTTGACATCATCTGTGTTTTTCCTTGGTTGAGGATGTGGTGACATGTCGATATTATTCTTTATTTAATGATGAGGCTAACAACGACGTGCTTATGTCTGGGCTGTAACTATATGATAGCCCTGACTCATTTGATGCTAACAATGATGTGTTTATGTTAGCGCTGTGACTATGTGATTGCCCTGACTCATTTGATGATGCTATCAAATATGGGCTTATATCACGGCTGTGACTGTGTGATTGCCCTGACTCATTTGATGATTCTAATAAAGATGTGCTTATATCAGGGCTGTGACTATGTGATTGCCCTGACTCACATGCGCACACCCAACGACATCAGACTGGCCGAGAACGTTGATGACATCGACCTCATTCTAGGCGGCCACGACCATGTCTACGAGCTGCAACAGGTTGGTCACCATCATCTAGTGTTCAATACCTTTGCTGCACATTTGAATATTGCCCGTGTCTTTCAATTTTCGTGCATGCAAATCTCGCTTATCATGTCCTTTCTCATTGGACATGTTGAGGTTTATAAAATTAAAAAATAACTTTGGCAGAGAGGGCAGAGTCTTTCAATTTGGGAATAGGTACTATTGGTTACAATGATAGAGACCTTATTTTTAATTTCGTGTTTTGTTTACGACATCCCTGCACCAAAATTCTAATGTTTTATTGTATGTATTTTTGCACATTTAAATTTCCTCCAGACGTTTGGCCATAAACATGTACAATGATAGACCTTATTTTTAATTTCGTGTTTTGTTTACGACATCCCTGCACCAAAATTCTAATGTTTTATTGTATGTATTTACACATTTAAATTTCCTCCAGACGTTTGGCCATAAACATGTATACAACCATAAAAACGTACCCAACTACATTCTATTTTAATTAAATGAATTTCAAATAAAACGCGAAATTAAAAATAAGGACTCCATCTTTGTAACCGATAGCACATAATGTGTGTCTGTATGAGGTACATTGCTGTTTGACTAGTCAGTTGTGATTGCCCACCCAGCCATAGAGAGGATACATTTTTTCACACAGTATCATGTTATTTTCCAGAGGAATTACTAGTACTGGTACAGATAGAGACGCAAGACCAAATTTGACTGAAGGGAGTGGCTGACGGCAAGGCGCACTTTGCGCTCTTGTGCACTCGCGCACATCTCAAAACTTTGCACTTGTGCGTTAACAGGTCCGGCCATGACGTTGCAACTATCAGCTTGGGTCTGGAGTGAGGTCCGCGATCAGTGTCAGCGGCAGGGCCCAACACCTTACAGTTTTCAGTGCTTTACCCTTGCTACATCATAATTGCTGGGCCCTCCCCCTCTCAGGTTCATCTCGTATGTTGCCGAGACGCCAAGGGCAGGAAAGTTCATCTAACTCATGATTCGTATATAATTTAAAATGGTTTGGTTCTCTTATTCCAACGTGTATATCTGACTCCGTCTGTACTTCCGATGCATCACCATCTAAAGTTGTTGAATATTCTGGAGTTAAGAGGCAATGATATCAAGCAATACTTCAGTTAAAATCTCTTGTGAAGTGCTACAGTCTAATAATATGTAATATTTTGTTCAAAAATTAATGTTTTGAAACCTGGTACGTCGTTTTTGTACTCGTTTCCTCCTACAGTTATGAAGTAATAATGACATGCAATACTTCATTTTAAAGATCATGTGGAGTACTCCGATTAAATGTTGAAGGTATTGTTTTCGAATCACATCAACAGTTATAGAGCTATCATCATTATGTATTGTGGATACTCTTATGAAACAGTTTCTCTAATTACAACTATCGAAAGTTGTAAAGCTTTCATTATTTATCGAAAGTTGTGAGGCTTTCATTATTTATTGAAATGTGGTGAACAATCCAACGATTGATTGAAAATGAAGCGACAAAAGTCTTCCATCTTAGTCAAATCTTGTAACTAAATCCTGTCAATCAATCCAGTTTCTTTTTTCAAGTAGCTAACTGAAGATGTCGAGAGACATGATTGTTCTGCTGTAGCAGACAATGTCTTTTTCATGTTGTATTGTAATGGCATTTGAAATCTCAAGAGGGTTCAAATGTGGTAGAATATACTTCCAGTGTGCAACATACTGTTCTATGCAGGATTGGTCACAAAATATGCTGAATTTTAATGTTGGCTGCAATTGTGTTGTATTTCCTGGCACGTGTGTAAGCCGTTAGATTTTAGTTTAATGCTGAATGTATTAATTCATGCTCAGGTTGCTAATTGCTGCAATCCATCATAACAGAAGCTATATTGTCCCAGTTCGGATCAGTAGGAGTTTATTCAGCCATTGCAGGTGTGCCTTGCTGTTTGCCATTGAAATTTATGAGCTTTTCGTGGTCAGGTGAATGGAAAGTACATCATCAAGAGTGGAACTGACTTCAGGGAGTTTTCTCACCTGATCCTCACACTGAGCGATGCTGGCGCAGTTGAAATCACAGTCAACAGGATCGAGGTGACTTCAAAGTACCAGCCCGATCCTGAAGTGCAGTCTGCCTTGGCTGAATACGAGTGTAAGTAATGAAGTCCACCCTCAAACTTCTGTCATGCATTCACATGCAAAATCAATACTTAGCCATTTACAGCTAAATGGTCAAGCCAGGACACCGCAAGAAACACATTGGGTCATTCTCAAAAGAGAGTTCCGAATTAGTGTCAGCCGCTGGGCTCGACAGCGTTGCTGGTTTACCTCTGCTTTCGTCATAATTGCCGGGCTCTTTCCCACCCATGTTCATGCCATTTCTCAACAAAAGTTCAAGAGCGGGAAAGCGCATCGGGTCTTTGTCAAAACTCATTCATTCACAACCATTCGTCACTCACGCCTATCCATCGCACGCTCTCTCGTTACCTTCACACTGATGTTTCTCCTTTTTAACGCTTGCTTCCCACCATCCACCCATCAATAGGCTGTCTATCAAAATAACGTATTTGAAATCAATTGTTATATAAAAGATTCCAATGTCTGATCATAACACCTTGCGTCATCAGGATATACTGCATACTTATTGAGTACTTTAAATTCACTTTGATAGCTCTTCCGTTGTGACATGTTTCGGAAAGAGTCGTGTTCTTGTGTTCAGCTAGGAAAGCAAGATGCGCCTCTACCGTTCACACCCGGCTTCAATTATTCAGTTCTAAATTCTGAGCTTCTTGTGGTTACATGATATATGCTGAAATAATGGTCTTTTCTATTTTATTTGCTCCTTGAGGTTACATGATAAATGCTGAATAATGGTCTTTTCCATGTTATTTGCTCCTTGAGGTTACATGATATATGCTGAATAATGGTCTTAACCAAGTTATGAGCTCCTTAAGGTTACATTATATATGCTGAATTAATAGTTTTTGATTTTCACTACACGTAATTATAAATTTAGTGTACATAAATATGTTCTAGAAGAATAACATACTGTTTGTGTATGAATAAACTTTATTATTATTATTATTATTTTATCCATCAAACTCAAATCAGAAATTCTATCATGAAAAGTTGGACAAAGAAAGAAAGGATATTCCTGTTGCTCGCCTCAATCCTAGGCTATAGAGACTAAAGAAAACGTCTTTGAGAGGTTGTGAAAGATGTGCATTAAACTCCGTTTTCACGCTTATAATAAGTGGGTGAGTCTCCCGTTGGCTCAGACTTCACTCTAAATATTGTCCCACTTAGTTTTTCGTTCTTCACGCTCGGTTATCCTAGCCCTATGTCAGAATCCAGCCACACTACCAATTTGGTGTTTTACCCCTCATCAGATGAATAAGAAATAATTTGAACAACTTTTGAAGGGCAGAACGTGAATGTATTCATCTCATTGCTTAACCTTTGCATGTGCAGCTTTATCACTGGAGACCGTTAGGACGTTCTCAAATCATTGTACTCATGAAGCAGTTTTCAACACGTAATGTTTTTTTCTTCTCAGAAATTCCCGTTTTTCAAAGATATGTATTGACATTTTTTGTACGATTTGTTTCTGCAAATTTTTTTATGGTTTAACCATTTTGCGGTGAAGTTCTTGCGCTAAAAACGTAGAAAACTTCGCTGTTGCATATATAAGTGCAAGTTTTGTGAAAACTTATCTATGTATCATCTCTCATTTTATTTTCAATCCTTCCACAAAACTTGTAGTTAGCTATATGTTGTTCAAGTACAGGGCAAAATCGCCTTTAGTACCTCACACTCTTTCCATGCACTCACATATATATTGTGATTTTACAAACTTCTATTACTAAAAAAAATCGTTGCTTCTCCCTTAGCTGTTGTTAGTGGAAAAATGGATGAAGTGCTTGGCTCTTTTTCTGTGGATCTCGATGGTCGTTTTTCGAGCATTCGCACAAGTGAAACCAACCTTGGTAACTTTATCTGCGACATCATCATGGCGGCTTGCAATGCTGACGTAGCTGTACTCAACTCTGGCACACTTCGCTCGGACAGAATCCACAAGGCCGGAGAATTTACCATGAGAGATCTTATGACAGTGTTGCCAATGCTGGACTCCCTCTGCGTGTTACAAGTCACAGGTGAGTGTTGATTGCTGCTGTCGTCCAACCTGCTTTTGTTGATGTTCTTTTCTCGATGAATGATGGTCTTCTACACTTGCTGCTGATGTACCTACTCAATTCATAATTCCTATACGTCTATGCATTATGGTAGGGCAGATCTTTCATTACAGGTCCCTGGAAACTGTTGGCTTGGTAGACATATTCATTTGTTCCATATTTAAATGCCTGCTCTTTACTCGTACCCAACTTACTATAAAGCTACCCTTCAGAAAATTAGGACTATTTTAATCATTAATCTCTTTGAGATCAGTAGCATCAAAACGATCAACAATTGCTGTATTATTGTTTGGTGGGGTTGGTCTTTCAACGTTTGGCTTAACACTGTCAGGTAACGTGCTTCTTGGACTGCTGGAGAACGGAGTGTCGCAGTACCCCAAACTGGAGGGGCGTTTCCCACAAGTGGCTGGAGTGCAGTTTGCGTTCGATCCCAACTCACCTCCAGGTCAACGCATCATTAAAGATCTTGTGAAAGTGGGTGATGAGTACCTACAAGAAAAGCAGCTGTATCGTCTCTGCACCAAAGCATACATGCGACAAGGCAGAGATGGGTACAACATGCTAATGGATTGCCCGGTGCTGGTGAGTGTCACAACACGTTTGTAAAATATTTCCGCAAGTTATTTTAATGACTCTGAATATGTTTTTTCGGCGAACCAACCTTATATCAACCACAATAACGAATTATTTGTTATACCCTTATTCCGGATGGTAACTTTTGTGCTAGGCTGACTGGGCCTGCTTTATTGCATGAGTTACAGTGATGCAGTTATTACGAGGGGCACGTGGATGATTGGAAACAAGGTTCGGTGCCTGATGGTTTCACTGGTTCACCGTAGTTTGAGGGGCTGCGGCAGGCGGTGTCTAGGTTTATTATGCATCGGTCGGAATATCCAACAAGCACCAATTAAATCTGCAGATGACTGAAGACAAGACCACTTTTTAAGAAAGCAATATACCAAAGATGTAGTGAACAGAAAACGTTCATTTGAAGCAAATAAATAACCTTGTTTTCTACTACATCCTCTTAGGAGAATATAAGAATTCAACATTAAAATTACACGAATTAAGTCAGAGCAATCAATGCTGGGAAAGCGTCTTAGGACCGCATTCATTGAGCATAGCTTTCCAGTCGCTTCTATCTCTTGCATACTCCTTCACTTTATCTGCACAGATACTTCCCACCGTCCATCTATTTACTCTCTTTATGTATCCGAACCACCACAGCATTCTCTTATCAACTCTACCAAACAGCTACAATGTTACACCTGTTCTATTTCGAATATCTCCAGTCCTGATGCTATCTGCCACACTTCCATAAAGCTCTTCAAACGTAGAACAGTTAGTCTTCTCTTCATCGTTCTCACACCCCACGTTGGAGCTCCGGTGGAAAACAAAAAACTACACTAACTCTCACACCCCACAGCTCTGCTCCACAGTCAAGACAAGTACCCCTTTACACAAATTTCTGTTTGCTTTCATACTGTAAGCGGATGGTTATTTTGGCTTCTCTGTCTTTTTGTCTCGGATATGATCTTTAGCTTGGCATTCGTTGGTGTAGGTGATTATAGTTATAATGTGGCTAGTTTTTAAACTGATTTTTCGTCTCTTTCAAGTCAGAGATGCTTACTTACTTACTTGGATACCTGAAGTTTTTTCGTTGTTCACAGCAGGTCACAGCGTGGCTGCCACCTAGCCCACATCTGTGGGGCACTCTTCACTTGTGCTGCGGCATCAGCATCTGCATGTTGTAGCCACATTCGCCAGTCGGATCCTGGCTTGGCGTCGCGGTTTAGCAGGGAGTTGTCACCACAGTGAGGGTATCCATTAATTTGCGGTCGATCTGGAACACAGATACAGACACTAGGCCGCATCCCCCAAAAAGGGGGGTGGCCGACTGCAAGGCGCACCTCACACCATCATACGCTCACACTCACACAACTTAGCCCTTTTGTGCTAAAGGATCCGGCCGGTAGCCCCTCAACTTACACTCAGGGTCACGAGTGCAGTCCGAGGATCCGTCGTCAGCAGCAGGGCCCGACAGTTTTCACTGGTTCACCCCCGCCGCGTCATAATGGCCGGGCCCCCCCCAGCCACGACCATCCCGACAGCGGGATGCCAAAGGCGGAAAAGCACATCAGAGCAGCGTCAAAATCAACCATTCACAACCATTCTCCACTCACGCGTACCTCCGCATTCATGTCTCTCCTTCCCAGCGCCTGCTTCAGACCATCCATCCACCCAAACTTCGGTCTACCTCTAGGCCTGCGACCACTTGCCTCCGCATTCATCACCCTTTTCACCAATCTCCCTTCATCCATCCTCTCCATTTGCCCCAACCATCTCAGTACACGCGAATCCACTCAGTTCTCCAACTTCTTCACCATCCCTGTTCTGATTCGAACCACGTCGTTGGTGATCCGGTCTCTCAGCGTTACTCCAGCCATGCTCCTCAAACACTTACTCGAAAACATTCAACCTTCTTCTCTCCTCTGCTCTCACCCCCAAGCCTCAGCTCCGTAGAGTACAGTTGGGACAACAACACCCTCATACAGCCCTCTCTTTGCTTCCATCCCCAACGTCCTACAGCTCATTACACTCTTTAGTGCTAGGCATCTGTTAGGTTCACGGGCCGCACGGAGTCACGGCCCAACCGGGGGGGTGAACACCCTTATTTCCCTTCAGACTCCCCTCTTCTTCACCCTTTACTATCTCTCCTTTTCTCCCCTATCCTGATTTGCTTGACTTTTATTTACCTCATTTGCATCTTATGTTTAGTTTAAATTTCCTTAAACTTGTCTCAGACTCCTTCTTAACAACTTTCCTAATAGTCGCTGCACACAAACACACACACACACACACTCAAACATA
>SDVV010005844.1:0-18894 GCA_016164225.1 Gammarus roeselii | reverse complement strand
ATACCGATGACCTAGAATACCGATGCAGTGCAATTTACCAACCCAGTGCTTGTGGGGACTTTATCGAAGGTGATGTTGAATGTAGATTTTGTGTCGTGAATTTCAATTAAATTCTTGAAAAAATGATCAGGTTCGTAAGACAGGAACGATTGTGTCTAAAGCCATGCCGAGAGTCAACTATGAGTTTGTTTGATTCTAAGAATTCTGTAATTTTAACCGTTAACGACATTCGTAATTGGTCGGTAATTGTCGGGACACTTTTTTGTCTCCTTTCTCCAAAATTTGGATGACGTTGGCCTCTTTACATTGAGAGGGGCAAGTGCCATTTGTGAGAAATTTTGTGAAAATGTTTCATAACTATTCAGCAATTTCGTTCATAGTCTCTTTTAGTATGCTGGGATGAACTTCGTCTGGACCTCTGGATTTTGTAACTTTCAATTTATTTATATATTTAATAACTTCGTCAAATAAAAAGTTTACTGTGCTGAGGGCTTCAATTTACCATTCCACTATGATATCCTGGATATTAGGATTATCTGGATTTTCTAACGAAAATACAGGAACAAATATTGGATCAGTAGGACAATCATGTTAGTGTCGTTGGTTTCTAACTCGTCACTATCGTTTCCAAGAGGACCTATCCCAGATTTCGATTTTTTTTCTGCTCTAAATGTTAATAAAAAATTGTTTGGATTAGTTTTGACATTCTCCGCATTTTCATTTATATATGATTTCTGTTTTCGGTTTAGGTATGAGCGGCTGAAAGACGCAAACGCAATGTTATAGATTGCAATGTTTAGGGAGCATCACGGGAATGATGTGACAGCTTATAATTCCAAATCACATGTCCGAATTAGAACGGAAAAGAAAACTTTGTTTTTTGAGAGTTAATTATGTATAGTTCCGAGGGGGAATGGTGTTAAGAAGGCAATATATGTCATAATGATGGTATACCTGCAATGAGACCAAATTTCTTAATCAACTGTGACCAATCTGGTTAGAATGATCATTTTGTATGTCTTAATACAATGTTTTAGCTCCATTTTCCTGACCTCTGCTCCCTCAATCCTAGGTAGTATCCAAGAAGACGCCCATTGGTGTGGTTCTGGAGCGGTGGTAGCCACCGCACCGAAATGGAATCGGGACTGGAACTTTTAACCTGAGGAGTAAAAAACCATGTTAATTGAAACCTGATGCATGACTCATTTGTATCTACACGGAAGAAGATTCGCATATAAACGTTATTAATTTAAAAAAGGCATAAAAAAATAACTATATATACATTTCTAAACACAAATTGGTGAAGCATTAAAATTGTTCATGCAAAAAATGCCATTTCACGTTCCTGATAACTGTTTATTTTGTTTGTAATAGCGAAACGATCTTGTACCATTGAGTTTGGATCGGATAGTCGTGGAGTTCAGACGTGACGTAGTTCAGCTCTCGGAGCGTGGCAAAAGTGCATTGTGGGGAAGGGGTGGGCTGTTTGGAACAAGTGAATCGATCTCTCATTAATTTATTTGATCAAGAAAAAGAATTACGTCAATAATATTGTCTAGAAGAAACTTTCATCAGTTATTTATTCAAGAAAAATCCCGTCAGCAAGACACCGTGGAATTCCAACTGAAATTATCACAAGCGAAATGAGTGGCCCCAAACACTGCCCCACAAGCTCCAAAAGCCTCCCATAGCCCCAGAACCAAGCCCCCGTCCCTCTAACCACCATCGGCGGTTTCCTGTTTCTCTCCTAGCCAATACGTTACACCTGCCTCACCCCTGCTTCCAGAACAATGCACCACCCCCGCACGCCGCTCCTCTACATCACCTGGCCTTACTGATCAGGACACACACACATGACTTCCTTCCGCATGCAACCTAATTCAGCCAATACCAGGACATGATGTTAGAAGACCCCACATCTTACATCTAAATCATAGTTACTACGTTCATCTACAGCAATCATCGAACGGCACCGGCCTTGCAATCCACATTCACCGCCACACAACAAAGAAGCCGCAAGAGGCTTACCAGTCGACAACAACACACCTTAAAGAGGCCCGATGCACGTCAGTCATAAACCCAAACCCACCAAATCAAGAATTACTGCTCTCAAGAGGACCAGAACCCATCGACCGTGAGCCTCAACTTTTGAAAGGTTCAGCCAAGATCCAAGCACCGCACCATTAGGAGCCTCGGTCCCTGCTACAGCGTGACGAACACAGGACCAGGCACTACGTCTGCTACGTCTGACGAACACACGACCAGGCACTACACCATCCTGTCAAGAGAATTGCAGACGTCATCAACCACCAAATTCCCTGAGAGGCCGCACACAACTGCGGCATCTGGTGCGCATACCCTCTGTAGTAGTAAGTACATCAACTGAGTGATAGATAATTTACCGCGGTTGAATTGTTTGTTGCGCGTTCAACAGAACTCTACGATGTCTCATTGTCACTTAGAAAATAATTATTTACGCTGATGAGAATCCCACAAGGCCTCATTGTATGTTAGTTTTGTAGTCTGTTCTTCAAACCCCCTATCAGGACATAATTGGGCTCGATTGTTAGTTAGAACGATGCTTCTATATTTTACCCGACTAAAATAATCTGGAAGCAGGGTGAGCCACACAATTTCTCAGTCCACATGAGTTTTGCGAACAATCGACGGTGTTCCATTTCTTGTGTTAAATCTGTAAGCCTCATTAATTTTTATTACTGCAGTTGATTTTCAAAACACAGATTCTAATTTTACAGGGCTTCATTGTTCGTTAATTCGACACCGAGCTACACAATTTCCTCGGTTCCCTTCAATTTTGCGCGGTGTCAACTGCATAACAATTTCTCCTATAATTCAACAGAGCGCTCTTTTCCCATGTTGTACTCAATAGGATCACATGAAGTGAAATTCAATCACGTTTTTTATTTGTATTTTTGTACATAATAGGATCACGTAAAGTGTCATTTTGGAAGTTGTACACAATAGGACCACGTGAAGTGTTATTCCAGCGCATTTTTTTAGTATTTTTTTACACACAATAGGACATGTGAAGTGTTATTTGGGAAGTTATACACAATAGAACCACGTGTAGTGTTATACCAGCACGTTTTTTTTACACAATAGGATCACGTGAAGTGTTATTAGGTACACGTGTAGTGTTATTTTGGAAGTTTTACACTATAGGACCACGTGAAACGTTATTACAGCACGTTTATTTTATTTTATTTTTTGTACACGATAGGATCACGTAAAGCGTTATTTTTAAAGTTGGACTCAAGAAGACCACATGAAGTGTTATTTCAGCGTGTTTTTTAGTAATTTTTTTGCACACAATAGGATCATGTGAAGTGTTATTTTGGAAGTTATAGACAATAGGACCACGTGTAGTGTTATTCCAGCGCGTTAATAATTTTTATTTTTCGTACACAATAGGATCACGTGAAGTGTTATTTTGGAAGTTGTACACAATATGACCACATAAAGTGTTATTCCAGCACGTTTTTAATCTTTTTTTTTGTACACAATACGCTCACGCGACGTTTTATTCAATGCTGCAAAGCACCACGCCTTGAAAAGGTCACCCTATGTTAACTATAAATCACTCTGGTAATCTAAAACGACTACTTCCAGCGCGTTTTTTGTTCCTATTTATTTGTTGTACACAATAGGCTCACGTGACGTGCTATTAGGTACTCAACATAAACTCTTCATCAAGAAAAGAAGATTATCATTAGCAGTATATTCAACTATCTTGCACCACAATCAATTACATTTAATTAAATTTTGAATACACTGCAACCCGCCTTACTTCTGCATCTAAACTGCAACAATGGAACTTCCCAGCGACCCCCAAACTCCCACCAAAAAGCCATGCTGTACGTGTAGCAAGGGTGCGCTCCAAACTCGAATACAAAGCTATAGACGAAAACAGTCTATCATTACTCATGCTGCTGGACCTCTCAAAAGCATTTAACAGTGTAAATCACGACTTTTTGCTGCAAAAAACTGCTACAACTGAACATTCAAACACCCTGGTTTGAAAGCTATCTGAGGCATCGATCCCAGTCTGTCGTTTTAGAGGGGAAGATCACCTCTTCTCCAAAACCGGTATATTTCGACGTTCCACTAGGATCGATTCGCGAACCGGTTCTTTTCCTTCTGTTTATCAACAAAATAAACTGTGTAAATCATCTCGACAACGCCAGAATGACATTATACGCAGACGATGTTCAATTGTTGTTCGTTCAACCAGCAAACGAGTTAGAAAAGCTGAAGACGGATGCAGAAACAGCGCTGACCCACATAAAGGACTGGTATTCCTCAAATGGACTTAAAGTTACTACAAGTAAAACACACTGTATCATCCTGGGATCCAAAGCAAATACACGGAGAGTTCCCGAGAATTTTGAAATTGATTGTATGGGCGCAGAAATCCCACATGACAACAAAGTCAAAAGTTTGGGAGTGTGTTTTGATCCCAATATGACCTATGGACATCATGTTGATAAGCTCTGTTCCAAACTAAATGGCACACTAATGTTTATCAGTTGAACGAAGAAACAACTCGACTTCAACTCCAGAATTGTCGTAATCAATGCTCTGATTTTTTTACGTTTAAACAACTGCCTTACCATATAAGGGAAGTGCACGAAAACATTACTCTCAGACATTCAACGTAGCATAAATTTCACCGCAAAAGCAGCTCACGATTGGAACTTTAGAAAGAGCAACAACATGACACCAATTTAAAAAAAATCGGGTGGCTGAACATCCAGGAACAACTAGAGCTGAGCGGAACAATATGAGTTTTCAAAATTCAGAACAAGCTTTCAATTTCAAACGGTTTTGTGTTGACAACTCGAACAGCGGCCCATCAACGATCAACACGGAATGAAAATAACATTGACACCGAGTTCAGAAGAACAGAGATTGGAGCCAAAGCTGACATTCGGAATTGCGCAACCGTATCTTCTTTCTAGCAGAAATGTACCATTATATTGCTTGCCCGCAGGCAGGGGCAGGCAGAATCAAACAATTGATGACCAGCAACGTGCAACTATATTTTTCAGCACGCTCAGAGCATCAACACCATCACCCTGTTAACACGACTCTGTTTCATCCCCGATAGTGATAGACACAATGAGATTCATTATCACTACTTTCGTATTTCCGCAAAGCGTGTTATTTAACGTCACGTATGAAGACAGGGATCTCCTCGCACAGCGTCGCTCTAAAAATGACCTGCCCGGAACACACATGCATGTATGGCAGAACCCTCGAACTCACACCCACACATAACCAGTCAACCTTTGCCTCCCAACGTATCAGACAGATAATCAACCAATTACGTCATAAAATAACACAATGCTTGATCGCAATGCTTTGTGTCATCAGGATGGACCACCTATTTATTATGTAATTTGAATATACTTGGCTATTTCTCCAGTTTATCGTCATGTTTCGGAAATGTTGATACTCATGCTCAGCTAAAAGTTAGATGTTCGCTACCGGTCACCCACAAGTTCATTCACTCGGTTATACGATGTGATGAACGCCATCAGGTCCTGACCCGTCATCATATGTATTTTAAATTTTCGCACCCATCATCCAATGTACTTCAAATTTGTATTTCCATCCTCATATGAATCTTAAATGTGTGCATATCTATGTATAAACTTATGGAGGTACAATAATACCATTCCATCTGTATATGAGCTCCCCAACTCACATAGGCCCATCCACACACCAAGACTTTTGGACACTTGTACTTGGCGGAGGATATGAATAAAGACTGCTTACACGCAGCGATTAACTCTGTACTGTCACCTAACCCGACCTGATGGTCCCGCCTCTCAATACACGCACTCCACACTGATGACGCATATTTATTTAGTTTATTATTCAATAGGCATTCTATGCGTACTTGTGCACATGTATGTACTGTTTTTACGTAATCTAGATATATATGTTTCTCCGTGTGTAATTATGCACTCTGTTACCGTGCCACAAAATTCATCACAATGGTTTGTGTATGAATGCATACACATGTAAATATATTTCTTTCCTGGTCGTTTGCTATGCCAGTGGTTCTCTAACTTACATAGAACCACCCATACCGTCACACTCTTTGCTGTTCAATCAATTGGGCTGTGGGTTTGAACTATAAAATTCATACAAATTCCTATGCAAAAGATTCCAAGGTCAGATAGTCACACCTTATCTCATTAGGATATAGTGCATACTTATTGTGCACCTCAAACCTACCTTGATAGCTCTTTCGTCGTGACACGTTAGGGAGCTCAATGTTCCACGAGAATAACACACCGCTCATGTACGAAGAAACCTTCACAAGTTAATTATATACTATAATAATGATCCTTTTTTTTCATTGACTCAGTCTCGCATAGACCACTCATACCGTCGCATTCTTTGCTACCCAATAAATTAGTCGCTGTACTGCTGAATTAGCAATTCTCACTCTAACTAATTGTCATATAAATGATCCCCTTGTCAAATCGCAACACCATCTGTCAACAGGATACAGTGCATATTTACAGTATACATTAAAACTTACCCTTATAGCTGTCATGTCATGACATGTTTAGGCAATAGTCGTGTTGGTATGTCCAGCTAGGATAGTAAAATGGCTCCCACCACTCGCACGCAGCCCCAACTACTTAGTTACAAGTTCTAAGCTTGTCATTTTACCAATTTTAAATTCACTATGTATAAATTTATTGTTTCAAATGAAGAACATACCATCTGTGTATGAAAAAATCTTTTTTTTTATTATACTTACCATATATTATATATACTCAGTAATTGTTCACTTTGATCACGGCTTGCGAACGAGAATGAGATAATTGGCCGTAGGAATGGCACAGCCGACCTGTGCAATTCCAAAAATGGTTCCCTTGATATTCTGAACGCAACGCATTTGAGGACATCACAGGGAGTACCGTATTGCCAGAATCCCCTTACCCTTAAAGGAAGAGTGTGTCATCAGTCCTGGATGAGCCTTCAGGGTAACAGTGTATCCAATCCAATCCTCTTACCTCGATGTTTCTTGGTGGGCCAGTCGGCTTTTCTTCGTCAGTTTTATGTCTGAGCGATGGAGAGAACTTGCTGCGGCCGACCCTGTTCTGAGCTGCAACTGCAAAGTTATACCACGTGGCTGGATCTAGTCCTTCTAAGCGGTAAGTAGATACGTCTCCTTCGACTGTCACTTCCTCGGCCGGGGTCTCTGGAAAAAATTAAAGTAATCAATATTTTTGATGACTTTTCCGATTATCTTGGGACGTAAGATATATCAATTAAATGGCTATCGCCTATTTTTGCTATTGCAATTTCTTGTTCTATTTATCTCGATGAATAATTCATCTCGATGAATATTTTTTTAGAAGTAACTTGTAGACACTAGCGCACCGGAAGCCATGAAAACTACCTTGTTCACCCTCAATTGAGTAGGAGATGATATATTCTATGAGAGGCGCAGCGTACTCCATCAAACTGGAAGGTGGTGACCAAAACAACTTGACATATTGGGAGCCTTCTTCTCTTATGCCTAGCCCAGTTGGTGGACTTGGCACGTCTGTGGGGGAAAAAGGACGATCCAAATTGAAACATCAATTATATTTGTTGGAATTATGGCCTTGTTTGAGAGCATTTGTACTACAGACGTAAGTAATAGGATATTTTCACTCTTTCTCTACCATATCCCTGATTTGAGTTTGTATGTTTCTAGGTATGCACTTTCAATCCCCATGTAAGGATATCGAAAATGAAACGCAGATAGACCCTATTTCTGGTGTCTATAGTACCATCACTGGCAAAAATTAAGTTCTTCCTGTTATATATTATAGGTACATCTTTTGTTCGAGATAAGTTGGTGATTTTTATTCACGGTAAAAACTTGTTTATGTTATGTGAAACACAACGTCGATTGTATAAAATACCAAACAATAAATTATGGTATACAGAGCAAGATGAAATTTTTGCATGTAACTGTGTATGTATGACATAAACAAGGGATCATGGAATAGTGTCACTTTAACCTTTCTAACATTAATTTAAGAAGGAAAGTGAATATGTTTTTTATTTAATTCCAATTTTAAATTGATTGTGCTCATAAACCTCATTGCCAGTGCTAAAAACTATGGTATGAAAAAAAAATCCGGCGATTGCTGGAATGACTCTCTGAAAATTACACAAACCTTCAACTATGAGGGTAAAATCAGTGGCTCTTCTGCCATGCGGGTTGGTGGCTTCGCAAACATACACTCCGGAGTCCTCAGCAGATGCTCTTTCGATGCTCAACTCTAAAGTATGGGAGCCGGACTCGCTCTCAAGTGGCTGCACGCTGTATCTGCCAAATATCACAATTAGTATGGGAGCCGGACTCGCACTCAAGTGGCTGCACGCTGTATCTGCCAAATATATCTATTAGTATGGAAGTCGGACTCTCTCGCAAGTGGCTGCACGCTGTATCTGCCAAATATATCTATTAGTATGGGAGTCGGACTCGCTCTCAAGTGGCTGCACGCTGTATCTGCCAAATATATCTATTAGTATGGAAGTCGGACTCTCTCGCAAGTGACTGCACGCTGTATCTGCCAAATATATCTATTAGTATGGGAGTCGGACTCGCTCTCAAGTGGCTGCACGCTGTATCTGCCAAATATATCTATTAGTATGGGAGTCGGACTCGCTCTCAAGTGGCTGCACGCTGTATCTGCCAAATATATCTATTAGTATGAGAGTCGCACTCGCTCTCAAGTGGCTGCACGCTGTATCTGCCAAATATATCTATTTGTATGGGAGCCGGACTCGCTCTCAAGTGGCTAAACGCTGTATCTGCCAAATATATCTATTAGTATGGGAGTTGGACTCGCTCTCAAGTGGCTGCACGCTGTAACTGCCAAATATATCTATTAGTATGGGAGTTGGACTCGCTCTCAAGTGGCTGCACGCTGCTTCAAACTAATCATAATCATAATCATAAGTGTTAACTAGCGTTTTGTCTTTTTCTATGTTCTAAATGTTCCAGTCGTTTTAGTATAATTAAAATACGAACTCAGTCTTTTCGAGGAGTGATAGGCAGTTTCTAACTTTGACAAAGGTTAACTCGATTTTAATATAATTCATTGAATTATTTCTAACAATTACCGTACCATATTTGATGAAACAATCATTGCCTTGCAAGCTAATATTTTATTTTGTCTTCTATAACAGAAATATATTCATCCGACTTTTGTACTCCAGCATTGTATTATTCTGATGGTCAATCATTTAATCATTTCCTAGCGGTTCTGATGTGTGTATATTGTATATTCAGTTTTTTGGTATGTATTTTATGTATCAATTTTTTGTATAACTTATGTCGTCTATTCACTCCTTCATTATTAATACAATGATTTGACCCATCTTTACAATGTGTTAGCGCTTTTCGATTTCCCAACCCTATATTGTATCCATATTTACTGTATAATTCATGCCGCCCATCCACATCTTTGTCATCGTACAATAATAAGGACTACTTATTACAATATGTTAGCACATTATGATGTCCCAACCCCATGTTCTTGGGACTCTTACCACATGCATGCGTGATTTCCCACCCCATGTACTTGTTATTTTCCACACCCATGTATTTCCTTTTTTATCCACCCCAAGTCTTTCTTATTTTTCAACCCCTCGTGTCAATAGTTTTCCCAACGCTGTGTAGTCGGAATTATTTTGTCAAATAGACATTTTCTACATGTGCATAGATGATACTGTTTTAAATAATATTTCGCTCCCTGTAATCCGAACCGGCGGCCCTAGAGATGAGCTGCGACGGATTGAAATTGAACTCTCATTTTCGTTAATTCAAGTAGCGTACTTGATAATGAAGTTTCATGTCGTACGCTTATGAATTTATTTAGTTCATAAAAATTGAAAAACCCATTGTCAGACGATGGAAATAAATGATCTAATAATATTAATAATAATCTGCCAAATATCACTATAAGTATGGCCATCGGACTCGCTTTCAAATGACTGCACACTGTATCTGCCAAATATATCTGTTATGCGAGTCGGACTCGCTTTCAAGTGGCCGCACTCTGCATCTGCCAATTATGACTATTAGCATGGGAGTTGGACTCACTTGTAAGCGGCTGTACGCTGTATCTGCCATACATCACTATCAGTTGATTATCGGATATAAATATAAGTTTGGAAATCCGTATGATCATGAAATACTTGCGGTTATGGAATCGTGTGATCTTTGAGCGGTGATCGAGCATAAAAGTAAGCAACCCGGTCACACTTGACATGCTTGCTATCATGGGTGGAAGTCGTTGTGAATCTACAATGGGCAGTTAACCAACGAGACGATGTATACATCGGGCATCATATACCGGCCGCATGTAACCGGTAGGAAGATTTGCAAAACACACTACTACATTACATTGCTAACACTAAAACCTCGGTTTGAGTTTGTTACAAGCATGGAAATATAAATAAAAAGCATATTTAACTCACATACGACACCCAAAAACAAATCCACTCGAATTATCTGAGCCACTTGTTCACTTACGTTTCTTGATTAAGATTATTAATACGCAAAAATTCTGATTGGTTCCTTGTCACCTAAAGTGTGAGATGGTCTTCGTTTAGCCATCACTTATCAAAATATATTAATTAAATATTCCCATTATTTAATTGTTTCTGTAAATATAACGACAGTTCCATCTGGTATCTTAGTAGCGCATCTCTGTTACCTCACTAACCTATGTCCTGCTGGCAGAGTTACACCATCCTTTGTCCACGCCAGCTGAAGAGGAGGATCGCCGTGAGCTCTGCAGCTCAGGCTGGCTGATGATCCCACCTCTACTTGGACCTGTCTGCGACGATCGGTGAACCACGGCGGCTCTGGAAGAAACGACCCAAAATATTAATTTGACGATGATCAAGTGTTTGATGGAATATTTATTATAACCATGCGGATGTCATCTGATGTTAGAGACATCATGCAGGCCTATTATAACTGAAACAACTTTATAATTTATGAGCCGGGAACATTGTTCAAAGCGTCTGCTGAACCAGCAGAGAGATGAAGTGTAGGGGTCTGAGCTTTTGTGTAGTGACTGCGCACGTCTTTACGAACCCTCAGCTTGAGGGAGAGAAGTTCTGCCGAGCTATGTAATTAGAGCGCATAACCTCAGGAAGAAAAATCCGTTAGCGATGAAAGATTCACATAAGTCCTTAATTATCATTTGTTTGCCGCGTTATTCCAATTGCGGAAACACTTATTTATTGGATACATAACAAATTATTGTTCAGATATGATACAACAACAAAAATTCTAATTGAGAACAATTCTACTTGGGATTTTTTTTTTCATATTCCTTATTGGCAAACCAAGAAAAGATATTTGGTCGATACCCTTCAGACAAAACACGCCATCACAACTTTGCGCGGTGACGTCTGGAGTTCCACTGGCATTACGAAATGAAGTCTTGCAATTGCTTCATTATTTATTTAACCTTGGAAATTATTAGAATTCGTCCTTAAATAATTTTAAAAAAATGGACGAAAAAATCATAATAAACATCGCTTGAATAGTAATTTTAAACATATGCAACTCGAAAATTTCAACTCGACCATTTCAGGTGATAAATTTTTTTTATATGACCGAAGAATGTTTTTTTCTAGGGCTGTGACATATGACGTGGATTCTTTCATATTAAAATATTGACTTACCATGTACCGTCAAGGTGATGACTTTAGAGAGCCCCGGACCGACTCCGTTGGTAGTTTGACAGAGGTAACGTCCTTCGTGTTCACGTGTTACCCTTACAAACACCAGGGTACCGTTAGAGCCAGCTCTTGCTCCAGCAATGCCGTTGCTGAAGCCTCGGTTTTTGAGTCGAGGGCGACCTCCGTTATCACGACGACCCATGTTACGTGCCATCAAATCCGTTTGAGGTTCGACATCAGATGTATCAGTAAAATCTCCATCTGAACCGGTGCTTGAAACCTGTGTGTTCAAATTTCCTTCGATGTTTGAAGAAGTCAGTTGACTCAACAATCCTCTGAGGTCATCACTTCTTAGCTCTTCAACCGCCGCCCACTCTCCAGAGGCTGCAAACACGGTGATAAAACCCAAATTACGCTTTGCTTTTTAAATCAACAAATGAGCCACTACCTGTTTCAAAGAATCATAATTCTTTAAAGCAGGTAGAGTCAAGAAAATATAACTTTAAAATCAGTATTGAGGACCGACCTGCCGTCTATATCAAATTTACAGCTTTCTTCCTAAACCTTTTATAGACTAATTTCTCAGCAAACTGAATCGAAAGAATGGAATTTAAATATAATTATGCAAGGACTCGTTAAATATTTGACGGTTGAACGATGGTAAGAGATGTAACAGAACAAACAATTTTGACGTCAAATTTTTTGACGAATTATACGGTCTGTACGCGGGTTCACAGGTTAGCTTAAGAGCGTATAGTAAGGCACTGGTTAGCCTAGGAGCTTTTAGTGTGCCACAGGTTAGTCAAAGAGACACAGGAAACATTGGTTTTCTATAGGGTGCCTTGAACGACGACAAAACACCACCTGACAGCATTCATTATTGGCGTGGGAGTACAGTAAAACGGAAGCTGCCACGAGGCGTTTCGTCGTAACACCAGCTGTCATCCGTGTGAACAGGTTCAAATGTAACCTTTACCCGTCTCTCTCCTCCAGATGGCAGTGGGTGCTGGAGAACCCTCTGCCTTGCAGAAAATGGCACTTCCACCTCCAACAGCCACGGTGCTATCAGAAGGCTCCTCCAACCACGTGGGGGGAACTGTGGAGAAGACAATAGGGCAGGTTTGATGGAATAATTTTAATGTTTGCCCATTCCATATCTTGCAAATTGGTGGAATTAAGAGCTCCATCCAACTGCCGAAAAAAAAATCATTTTCACCGTTGACCGTGTCATGAACACCACTGCAATTATCATCAATAATCTACTGTTGGAAATAGATTTGATTTTGATATTCGGGACGGGGACTTATTTCCGGAATAAAATGCAATCCCAAATCAATTCAGAAAACTGTTTTCACTACAGATCACTCTGTAGTTTCACTACAGATCAATCTGTTGTTTCACTACAGATCACTCTGTAGTTCCACTACGGACCACTCTGTAGTTTCATTACGGATCACTCTGCGATAACTTTCTTTATATAATATCATTACACAAAGGTGTTATAATATTTGCAGAGATTTTAAGAAATTATTTGACAAAACTGTTCAAGGATTTTCAAATTTACAATTATGAAACTTTGAAGAGATTGATTTTGTTTCTGCCTAATTCATGTTGCCTATGGTGTTGTAAAGGTTATTGGTAAAATCATAATTAATCAACTCACTTGATAATCATTTGATTGCACATAACAGACTCTTTTGATATGAACTGTCGCTGCGTCTGTTACACTATGAAATGTTTACTTCAAAGGCATGAAGTGAACTCATCAAGGTATTCAGTTTTTTAGAAGGCATTGAGGGATTGCAATTAAACTTATAATATATAGGATACAAAACTGAAATGATGCTTTTGTACATTTCTATAACACTATAACTCACAAACAAATATTATGAAACGGTTATCGTCCACCAATCATCAGATAAACGAGGGATGACTTTATTGGAATACAGTACACAAAATCAATCCAATAAGAAAATATACATACTCTGGTGCACTTAAAACAACGACGATGCATCCGATCAAGACAAATAAGATAAAAAAACATGAATGAAAGTTGTCGCCAATCAAATGTGCTGCCCGCCAGCAGCTAATTCGATTGAAAATAAAATTGATGCCGTTTATTCGATCCACAATTTGTATAAAGCATGTACGGTTTTGTAATTTATCAGCATCATTGCATTTACCATGCGATTTGTGTCATGTTTCATATACTCCCTTTTTTCGTACATGTAGGATACCTGTTTAAATATCAGCCAGATTTTAATAGCTCGCGCAAATGATTTTATCCGCAGTTGTTATGCTCAGAGTAAACAATACATCGGTCAGAGTCAGAGTAAACAGTACATTGGTCAGAGTCGGAGTAAACAGTATATTGGTCAGAGTCAGAGTAAACAGTACATTGGTCAGAGTCGGAATAAACAGTATATTGGTCAGAGTCAGAGTAAACAGTACATTGGTCAGAGTCAGAGTGAACAGTACCTTGGTCAGAGTATAAGTGAACAGTACAATGTGAGGGTGAACAGTACATGAGATTACTTAAACGACAGTATAGACCAAGCTGGTTTCACTCCGTTCTCTAGATATCCATAATTGAACGTGACATTTCCTATTGTCATGACATATTGCACACATGTTAATAGAGGGCGTCCTGCCACCATTTCAATTGATTGTTGAGATGTAAAGGTAAATTACCATACTTCAATTACTTATAAGGTAATAAATATTAAGAATAGCTAATTGGCAAACGTTTTAAACCGATCAGCTAACGCCGACCTGATACATATTATCTTAGCTAGATAAATTTTTGTAGCTTTAAAATGACATTTTCTATGAATACGTTTTAAATCCTTATGATCCTTTAATCGTTTCGTACTGCTTGAAGTAGAGTAACATCTCTAACAAACTGCTAATATGTGCTTAATAATTGATTTATATTTGAAGGAAAGTCACTGAACGCATATTTATGAACCAAAACGAATCGTGTGACTACTTTAAACACATATTTCCTAGGCTGTAGATAAAAAACGTTTTATCTTAGTATTGTATATAAATGACGGGAATGATCAATAGATTTCCATTTTCTCCGTTGATCACAGTGTTCGAACTAATGATGAGCACATGACTTTTTCTATTATCACCTGATGATACTAATGATTAGATCTTCGATGTAGACCTCAATGAAAGAATCACCTATATAAACTGTCTATGATTTTGCCTCTCCAATTGGTTCACTGCAATTAGTAGACTCCTAATGACATAACACAAGTGATTTTATTTTCGATTATAAAAAACTGCCCCTACTGCGCTCAACACCAAAGTCAAAATATCTCCGCATAAAATTATTAACTCGGATACGCTTTCAAATAGAAGTAGCAGCCAACCCTTACCGTTGACAGTCAGTAGAGCTGATGAGGCGACTGTCTTGGCCGCGTTAGCTGCGAGGCAGGAGTAGTTGCCTGAATGACTGGAGTCTGCTTTGTCGATAACCAGAAGTGTTGTGTGATCGTCCACTTTATTAATTCTGATGTTCGAGGAAGGTTCAACCCGGACTCCGTTTTTCTCCCAGTATATTTCGATGGGGAGGTCACCTTCTTGTACGAAGCAAGTAACTTGTGTTCGCATACCAGCTCGTGTGTCCCCCGGGAAGGAGAGTGCCCCCAGCTTTGGTGGAACTGGAAAAAAATTTGGTTCTAAGGATTGTAAGCGTAACTTTTCAAATTCAAACTTCACAGTGAGATATATCGTAACTCTTCCATCGATAGTATGCATTAATAGGATACATGAACTATGATAATGTTCATATCTGAATAATCTCGTTTTCAAGTATTATTCATCGTTGTGAACACAGTAATAACTGCCTTTTTTTGTTTTGTTCATCACTAAAATATATAATTCAATATATCCCAATGTATGTTTTTGGTTATGTTGCATTTAAGGTAATATAGTGTCTTGTCACTAAGAAACGGGTTTATGGAAGTTAAAAAAATAATATCAAACCAAAGTTGGTAAGGTGATGTCGTATTTTTTATAGGGATATGTAACGACCTATAACATTGTATCCTGTTACTTTTAGCTTGCATCATGAGAAAAATAAAGTATCAAAACGAGTAAAAAAGATTCACCACTGAGAAATGTAAAAAAATCCTACTTGAGATCCCTAAATAGAGAACTTACCAATGACCTGTAGAAAAAGCTCCCCTGTGTCACTGCCGCCTTGCCTGCCTCGGGCTGTGCAGGTGTAACTGCCCTGGTCGTGGTCCCGCGACACCTCGCTGATCTGAAGAGTGCCGCTCCCGTCCACCCGCTGGCGATGGCTCAGTGGCAGGAGTTGGCCGTCTGAGGATGTAACGATGTGCTCTTGCGATGATACAATATATTGAGAATAAAGTAAAATTAATTGGTTGATGTTTCTGTTGATAAACTCGAACTACAAAAAGTTTTCATCGCTGAGTAGTCGTCGAGAAACTTTAGCAGATATCGGGAAATCAAATATCATTAGTTGGTTGTACACAGATCATGCTTTAAAGGGGAACCTAGTTTTCTTTAACAACCTGCTGTAGGATTGTCGCAAGCCTCTTTACTCTCACCAGATATCATTCCGGATCAGGAGCTCACCTTTTCCATGAGGATTTCGTCTGTAGGGGATTTAACTGTTTTTCGCTGACATTAGAATGGTGGCAAACCCCTGTCCATTTGTCTGCGAATAAACAGATTCACTGGCTCTGGTTCTTCTTGAGGATCGTAGTTGCTTATCAAGTGACCGAGCACTGTTTCACAACAAGATGCTCTCAATACAAATGCATTCAGGGAAGCGCACGGTCGTCTCACGGTGGACTCAAGTCCCGTTAAAATTCAATAGGACGACAATATTGTATTTCGAATAACCCTACTGTGTTACTTATCAAGTAAAATAGTTACTCACTTCACTACTTCTGACAATGAACTCATTGGTGGAAAACCCTGAAATGAACCTTTTGCTCCACACGAACTTGTCCATGGGTTGACCAAGTTCAGTTTCGTGTTGCGATTCTCATTAGTTTCCTGAAAGAGCACAGAAGCAAAACCATCAACCGACCTTTCTTCCAGACGATTTTGTCTATCGGGTGGCCGCCCACTGGACATGCCACTTTGAAGAGCTGCCCCGCGACAGCCGTCAGTGGCCCCATCTGACGGATGGTGGGAGGCCCGTAGACGTTGAGGCGCGCCGAGTGGGCCTCGGCCCCTGCACTGTTGCGGGCCTCACATTGGTAAAGGCCCCCGTCTGATACGCGTACGCTGCTGATGTTCACGTGACTGATGACGTCACCGTGAGAAGACACGTACTGGCCAATCAGGAATCTGCAAAAGATTTGTGATGGTGATACGAAAAAAAAATGCAACAATGCAAGAGGTACTACTTTAATGTGTGTGATGGGTACGTTCTAAGGAGAGTGGTAACAAAAGGCTAAGAGACAGATCAGATGATGCAATTGGGAAGAATTATATTGTTTAGGATGTGGTACAGGGTGGGCAGATCAAATGTTAGCAGTGAGGCACATCTGTGAGAAGTACCAAGTTAAGGTAGAAGATTTGATCTTGGACATCGTGGATTTGTAAAAGGCAAGCGATGGGTCGACAGGGAGGCGTTGTGGAGGGAGTTGCGGTTGTCTGCATAAGGCGGAAGTTCATCAATTGCTATTCTGAGTTTCTTTGTTGGCAGCACAGGATATGTCAGAGTAGTGAGCGCAGTGAATACGTGGATCTCAGGGTAAATGGGACAGAGAAAAGGTTGCGCAATGTAACCCTGTTGTTCAATCTTAATATTGATGGAGTGTTCAGGGAGAAGAACGCTAGGTTATTGGTTCGAGGATTTGAGTGGTTTGAAGAAGATGGCAGGAGTTGACACTGGAGTCAGTTGTTGTTTGAGGATTTTACGGCCATGGTGCCAGATTCAGAGAAGTTGTCTATTCTAGTGGCTGGGTTTGTTAGAGTGAGTGAGAGGAAAAGGCAGCGAGTTAATAAGGGCATTGTCGGCTTATGTGATGTTTGAGGAATGGCAATGCAATTGCAATCAGTGTCTGTAAAATGGAAAATTATTGTAGGAAGTTCTGTGTTTTAAGTACTTAGGCTCTCATAAGAGGAAACTGGATTTGTGGAAACTGATGGAATATCAAGAGGTAAGAAAGGCGGGAAGTGCCGAGTTCACTAATGAGTGTAATGAGCTGTAGTACATTGGGTGCGAAAGCAGACGGAGGGTTATAAGGGGGAGTAGTTTCCAAACTTTGCCCTACGGCCGTAAACTTAGGAGCGATAGTTAACATGAGACGAAGGATAAATGTTTTTGAAAGGAAATGTTTGAGAGGTATGGCCAAAGGGACTCTGAGCTATATAGTCACTAAATTTAGACAGGGATGGTGAGGAAATTTTTACACGGAGTCGTACCAGGTGTTCTGAAATGGTTCGGAAACATGGTGAGGACAGCGGAAAGGGTGATGAAAGAGGAAATGAGTGGGCGTAGGATTAAATGAAGACCGAAGTATGGGTTGATGGATGTGAGGAAACCGGCTTAATGGTGGAAAGATATCAATGTGTGGATCGAGAATGAGCGTGCGATGAATAAGCGCGCATGAGTAGAGAACAATATCGAATGGTTGAATTTTGATTTGGTCGTGATGCACTTTACCGCCAATGGCGTCACGTTGAGAAACAGAATGGAAGTAGAGGGAGGGGGCAGCAGGTAAGAAAGTACAGGCTTAAACCTGTGGAAACTGTCGAAGCCCTGGAAGCGAACACTGGTATTGGACCTCACTCCTGGCGCGAAGTATGAGTTGCTGGTTCCTGGGAGGACCCTATAACGCAAAACAGCTAGGCTTAGGAATGAGTGTGAGTGCATGAGAGGAGTGTGAGGTATGTTTTTCCTTAGGCCGCCACCTCCAGGAGGATTCGGGCGGGCGTCTGAATCAGTAACTGCATCATTGAAACGAAATAACAGTAGCAGTGTGACAATAGTAGTAGTAAGTACTCCGAAACGCAAATGTGAAGGAATAGATAGGGGTTAATTAGCGGTGGGCGGGGTGGGGGGTAGGACGCGATGCATGCAGCCTTGACTCACCGAGCGTACGGGGTAACCGCAGCGGGGGAGGGGGGAAGGAACGGGTTTTTCCGCGGCCAGCT
>SDVV010005843.1:0-18895 GCA_016164225.1 Gammarus roeselii | reverse complement strand
GTGGGGGTAAACCAGTGAAAACTGTCGGGCCCTGCTGCTGACGACGGTTCCTCTGTGCATTCGGGACCCAGAGTGTAAGTTGAGGGGCTACCGGCCGGACCCTTTAGCACAAAAGGGCTAAGTTGTGTGAGTGTGAGCGTGTGAGGGTGTGAGGTGCGCCTTGCCGTCGGCCACCCCCCTTTCTGGGGGATGCGGCCTAGTGTCTGTATCTGTAAGAAAACCACTGGAGCCCCAGCAAGATGAAAATACTGCAGCCAGCTGACAAGAAAATGCCAATCATAGCAACCCACAGCAACACCCAAACATTAACCACGTTGGCCAAAGAGGTTGGGTCAAACAACAGCCTCGATTACACGACACGCACTTCCAAAACTGCGCCAAACAAGTTCCTCTCGCTGCGTCAACGGGAGGTCACCCTCGTTACAGTGACCAGTACAGGCCTACCTGTGATGGCAGATGCCCTCTTGGTGATGCCCGCGTGAGTCCTCCTGTAGCGGTACATGGCCATCACCACTGCAGTGCTGACCAGTCACAGATGAGAAATTCTTTTTTAAACTCTGGAGAGTTACCTACTTTGCCCTTGCAAACCAAAGTTCCCAGCGGTGAGAGAGCTGCCAACACTGAGTCAACAGAGGAAACGCTCTCTCGAAGAACATTCAACCAAAATGAATTGAAAAAGTGTCACCTATAAAATTTACAAGGCCTTCATAACACCAGCCAATATTGCAAAATAAACTTCCCAATGATTACTGCGAGTGTCTTGCTGTTAAAGTTGAAAAGCTGAAAACCATAATAATTATAGTGTATAGGCTACCAAAATGCGAGTTTGTACATCTTGAAGATGCGCTCGCAATCTTACAGACGTACTTGTCAAACTTTGATCAGACTGAATTTAAAATCTTCCTCTGTGGTGACTTCAGTTTTCCATTCATCAAATGGTTAAATAATGATCAAACGGCGGCACCTGGTAGCTATATCATTGGCAACGGTAACACCAAAGCTGCAACAAATCAAGCTGTAACACTTCAAATTAGTAGATAGATATTTTCTTACCCAAATAATTGAAAAGCCAACATGTAATAACAATATCTTGGATCTAGTGTTTTTCAACTCAGTTAAGTATATATAAAACATTAAAATAACTAAAATTGCACAATCGGATCATAATGTGATTGAAATAAATCTAGATGCTGACCTCCCGAAAAGAAACACAGTAAATACCAGCTTCTCCGGGAACATGACTTTCGGCAACTAAACTTCTTTAGTGCAGATATTAATTGGGTAAATCTACACAAATCTGTCCAATATTGATTGGAAACAGTTCATTTATCAGGCAAACAGTGTGGAGGAAGCAAAGAATAACTTTGATCTCCTGTTGCAGGTGTGTGTCAAACATGTGCCAATAAAAAGAAAAATTCCCAAAAGAAGCAAGTATTATTCAGGAAGGAAATTGCTCATGAAAAAGCGAGTAATAAAACAGAACAAACTTCGCAACGAAGTGAACCCTTTTAGACGCATAAAACAAGAAGAAGCCATCATCTTGATTGGAAAAGAGATACAAGGTTCACATGACCAAGAGAGAATAGAAAATGTAAAAAAAAGCCATTGAAAAAATCACAAAAAATTTGAAATTTTTCTCTGCTTATGCAGCCAAATTTTCAACCTCTAAAACTAAAATTGACCCATTAATTGATGAATCCGGTCGACTGGTAGATGAAAACAGAGCGACGAGCGAGTTGCTGAGTGAGAATTACAGACGGGTATTTAGTATCCCAATGCTTACTCATACAAATCCTGAAATTGCCTCCGATTTTCATTGACTGATCTTAACATTGACATCTCTGAAATTACAAAAGCTATTGATGACATAGGCAGCAATAGTGCATCCGGACCAGACGACATCCCAGCTGTTCTATTGAAACAATGCAAAGAGGTACTGTCAAGACCGCTACAAATGTTGCGGCAGAAGTCTTTGGACACTTCCGATATTCCACAGAACATGAAACATGCCGTCATCTTCCCGCTAGCAAAAGGAGGTAGCCTCACAAGCCCATCGAATTACAGGCCAATTTCTTTGACATCACATGTTGTCAAAATATTTGAAAGAGTAATGAAAGGACTAATAGTGAATTTTCTTGAAAAAAATGGATGGTTTTAAAAGTAAGAAGAGCACGTTGACCCAACTGCTGGAGTACTGACGAAATAATAAATGCATTGTGTGATGGATCAAATGTGGATGTGATTTATCTTGATTAAGCTAAGGCCTTTGACAAAATAAATCACAGTACACTTATCAAAACTATATAACGCCGGTATCCAGGGGAATGTTCACAAGTGGATAATTTTTTCTTCTGAAATGCAGAACTCAAAGTGTGGTAGTGAATGTAGAAACCTCTGCGCCAGTGGAAGTCTTTAGTGGGGTCCCACAAGGCACTGTGCTTGGACCACTGCTTTTCCTAATATTGGCTAATGATCTGGGCCAAAGCTGTCCACATACATGTCTCCTGCTTTGCAGATGATACAAGAGTATTAGGCATTGTCAATGACCTGAGTGATGTAGAAAATGTGCAAACTGATCTGAAAGAAATCAAGTGGGCTGGTGAAAACAATATGCAATTTAACGAATCTAAATATGAATCGCTAAGATACGGAAAAAATTCCGACCTAAAAACCAGAGCATCGTATAGTTCTAGCAATAACACAGCAAGAGAAGAAAAAGAAAGCCTGCATGATCTAGGCATACTAATGCAAAACAATGCTTCTTTCCATGAACAAATTGCAAAGGTTGAGGCCAGAGACAGAAGACTGTGTTCTTGGGTCATGAGAACCTTTCTGGCTAGAGATAAAAGTACAATGTTGACTCTTTGGAAACAACTAATCCAACCAGTCATTGACTATTGCTCCCCTCTCTTTATCCCACATAAGCAGAAAGATCTGAATAGACTTGAAGCAGTGCAAAGAAGCTTCACCTCTTATATTAGGGAGGTAAAGGAAATAGACTATTATGACAGATTAAACGCCTTGAGGTTTTATTCAATCCAGAGACGTTTTGAAAGATTCATGGTCATAAACGTTTGGAAGATTCTGGAAGTCTTCACTGTGAATACAAATGAAAAAATTGTAACGAAAGTGACCATGAGGAACCACGCAAGAATTGGCAGAATGTGTTGCTTCAAAGTGCCTAAACTGACGGGCGGCAAAGCGATGTAAACAGATGCATTCAACAGCTTCACTTGCCGGGCACCTCGGTTATTCAACCGAATGCCATTCGAAATACGTGAGATCAAACGGGTGCTACAACTGTCAGCTACAGTAAACATTTTAAGATTCAGGAGCCGACTGGATAAATACCTCAGCTGTGTTCCAGATCGACCCCAAATTAATGGATCCCCTCACTGTGGGGACAACTCCCTGCTTAACCACGACGCCAAGCCGGGATCGACTGGCGAATGTGGCTACAACATACAAATGTTGGAGCCGCAGCACAAGTGAAGAGTTCCCCCCGGATGTGGGCTAGGCTGCAGTCACGCTGTGATCTGCTGTGAATAGCGAAAAAACTCCAAGTATCAAGAAAGTATAACCACAATGTCTGATACCCTCGTCCTTCAATGGAACATCAGAGGATGCCGTGCTAACTGAATTGAGCGATTGTAACGAACTCAAACCTAAAATCCAATGGTAGTTTGTCTCCAGGAAACTCTCCTGGGGCTGTACAAACTATCTTTTCCCAGTGGGTAAAAAGCCCACTTCACCTCGCCCACTGCCAATGCTCGACCGGGCACTGGCCTGGCTACAATAGTAAATCAAGGAATCACATGCACTCCAATCCCTCTACAAACAACTCTGTAAGCTCAGACCCACAGAGTGGGCCTCAAACGCCTCGTTACTATTTGTAACCTATATATTTTCTGAAAAGAACTAATTTCATGCGTACTTCTTACTAACCTGGTTGGTCAACTTCCTGCGCCCTACCTTCTTGAAGGTGGCTTTAATGCTAAACACGCCCTCTGGGGGGGGGGGGAAACTCAGCTGATGAACGTGGAGGGCACATCGAAGTATTCTTTTTATCATCTGATAATGCGCTCCTTAATACTGGAGAGCAAACGCACTTCCATACCCAGACAGCCTCGTTATCGGCTATTGACTTATCCTTCTGCTCCCCAGACCTGGAGAAGCTCTACGGGAGTGACCACTTCCCCATCATCATCCTGGAGATACGTTCGCCGATACATAATGCGTAAAGCCAACTGGCAATCATTCACTGCTTATACAACAACACCCCTTCCTCCTCAGGATATATCATGTGACAAGATGGTAAAAAAATTTAATGGTACATTCCTTCACGCCGCAAATCGCAGCATCCCTATAACCAAGGGAAAACCAATCGCCCCACGGGGGAGTCTGCATTAACTTCGCGTTGGGACTCCGGTGGAAAATTGAAGCAACTACTACGACTACTACTACAAGGGAGAACCACGTGAAATTAAGACACCCTGGTGGAGTGACCTGTGTGAAATAGCAAAACGGCAAAGGAAGCGTGCATTCAATTGATACCGGAGCTCCAACGCGGTAGCAGATAAAATACGTTTGGGCGAGAAACTGCAAAAGCACGAAATACATACTTCCTATCTAGGATGTTTGCAACACATAACTCTTCCTTCAGCTCGGATTCTGGGTACAGCCCGGCTTTCCGTATCATGAAGCGTACTGCAGAACAGAATGATCTGGACTTCTCCTTAAACTCCCTTATACCTTACAATGAACCTATCACGGTACGCGAAATCCTTGGTGCAATTCGCACCTCCAACCCTTCTGCTGCTGGGGAAGATCAAATATCCTACGAGATGCTCCGGCACCTACGTCCCTCTGCACTTTCCCACTCGTGTCTTATTTACAACTTGGTCTGGTCTACCCATTCCTATCCCGATCGGTGGAGGGAGGCAGTGGTTCTGTCTTTAGCTAAACCTGGTAAGCCTACCGATGAATTGACCAGCTACCGCCATATAGCCCTCACCTCATGTGTAGCGAAGGTTTTGGAGAGATAGTGGATGCCCGATAGACTCGACATCTAGAAGCTAACTTACTCCACTCCTCAGCTTTAGGACATCCATCCCCAAGACGAGGGGGTCCCCCAAGGTAGCGTCCTTTCGTGTAATCTATTCGCGATAGCCATTAATGGGATCACGGGGGTGATCCCTCCCTCCGTGAATGGATCACTGTACGTTGACGACTTTATGATTTACGCATCGGCGCCAGTTGTGTCTCAACTCAAACGTCAACTACGGAGTGTAATTGCCCAGGTGGTTGCCTGGACAGGATCTCGAGGCTTTAAAATATATAAAAGCAAAATATTTGCACTTCATATCCATTGGTCACACACTCGGAACCAGACCTCAAACTTCACGGAGAAATAATCTCTTTCCAACCTACAGTCAGCTTTTTTAGGACTAATATTCGACCAGAAGCCAACCTGGAATTACCACGTGCTGCAGCTAAAGATCGACTGCATACAGCAATTTGCCATATCTGCATCTGGGGTGCAGATAGAATAACATCATTAACCCAGTAAATAACATCATTTACCCAGCGTTTAAAAGCTACTGCTACAGACACTAGGCCGAAATCCCCCAGCAAGGGGGCTGGCCGACAGCAAGGCGCACCTCACACTCTCATACACTCAGTGGCACACTTTAGCTCTTTAGTGCATAAGGGCCCGGCCGGGGACCCGCAACACACCCTCCGGGTCATGAGTGCGGTTCGAGGTCAGTGACGGCGGCAGGGCTGGACAGCGTGACTGGTATACCCCTGCCGCGTCATGACCGAGCCACCCCTCCCCCCCCTCGCCCATCCCGTCTCTCAACGATATGCCTAGGGCGAGAAAGCACATCAGGGCAGCGTCATAACGCATCCGTTTACTATCATTCTCCACTCACGCCTATCCAGTGCACGTTCTCTCGCTACCCCCACACTCACGTCTCTCCTTCCTAACGTCTGCTTCACAGTATCCATTCACCCAAACTACGGTCTCCCTCTAGGCCTACGTCCACTCGCCTCACACTTCAACACCTTTCTCACCAATCTCCCTTCATCCATCCTCACCATGTACCCGAACCATCTCGGTACACGCAAATGAACTGTATCCTCTAACTTCTTCACCATCCCCGTTCTGATGCGAACCACATCGTTAGAGAACCTGTCTCTCCAACGACACGCCAGACATGCTCCTCAAACATTTCATCTCGAAATCATTCAACCTTCTTCTCTACTCTGCTCTCAACCCCCAAGTCTCAGCTAGGTAGAGCACAGTGGGGACAACAACACCCTCATACAGCCCTCTCTTTGCTTCCATCCTCAACGTCCTACAGCTCACTACACTCTTCAGCGCACCCAACACTTAACACCCCTCCTTCACTTCAGTTTTCACTAGTTCAGTTATCTCCAAATGGGAGCCCAGATACTTGAAACACTGAACTTCCTCCATGAGCTCTCCATTTAGGGTGACACTAATTTTGCTCGCATCGACAGTTATCGAGCATCTCATCGGCACATCCTCTACCCTCATAAAGCCACACTGTTCCTCTCAATTTGCTCAGTCCGTACAGTCTCTAATCCTTTTGATCAGCACTCTCCCGTACAACTTACCAACCACACTTTACAGACTGATGCCTCACTAGTTGCAGCATTAATTTTTATCTCCTTTGTTCTTATATAGCAGAAAAATGCAGGCACTGCGCCACTCAATCGGTACAAAGCCTGCCACAGAACACAAGTTCAATAACCTCACCAACCATTCGACAATCGTTACTCCACCCTTTCATCACGTCCACCGCCTCCTGCACCTCTTCCCTGGTGATGTCCGCGACAAGTCTTTCTCCCAAAACTGGCATCCGAGCACCACCACCCACAGCAACAATGTCAGCCTCTCAGTTATCCTCGACATTCAACAACTCATCAAAATACTCGGCCCATGCCTCTTCCGTACATCACCACTTTCCAACAAAAACTGACCGTTTTCATTTTTCACGACTTCCTTCATTCCGGTCTCTTCCTTTCTCCGCCCTACGAGGGAGCCTATTATGACTCACGTTGAGGCTCTGGTGGAAATGAGGCTCAAATCAAATCCACCACCCGCTCACGTTGAGGCTCTGGTGGAAATGAGGCCCAAATCAAATCCACCACCCGCTTCACCTCGCTTCTCCTCTCTTTGTAGCTTCCATAAGCCAACACCGACTTAACCTGCAACCACTCCTCGAGCTCCTCCCTCGCGCCTTACGGGGGAGCCTATTATGACTCACGTTGAGGCTCTGGTGAAAATGAGGCCCAAATCAATCAATCAATCAATCGAGCTCCTCCTCTCTTCCGCGCCACCGCCAATTTTACCTCGTTCCACCACTCGCAACCTTTCCTTCTGCACCCGCCCACACGGCGCGCACCACACACCTTCTTCGCACATCACAGCAAAGCATCCCTTAACGCCTCTCATTCTTCCTCCACATCTCTTAGGTCCTGTCCTCTCACGTTGTTATATTCTTCCTTCAACGCCTGCTGGAACTCCTCGGCTCTAGTTCTCACATTCAGTCTACTCACTTTCACTACCTCTCTCCCTCCACCCAATCGTTTGTTGCCCTTCCACTTCTGCTCCACTCTTAATCTACCTTCCACCAGCAGATGTTCAGACACTCCTCCACCCTCCCCTCTCCACACCCGCATATCAAACAGCCTCCCCACCACTCTCCTCGATATCAGCACAAAATCCATCGGTGCTCTCTCCACCACTGACCCATGGGCCATCCTTACTCATGTATACTAGTGGACAGATCGCTCCTTGAACAAACTGTTCCCGACCACTAACTCCTGCTCCATACACAGACCTATCAGGTTTTCTCCAGTCATTTCTACCGGGAACGCCATACATTCCTATCACATTCTCCACCACTACATCTCCAACTCTCGCATTAAGGTCACCCAGTACAACTACATTGAAATGACCTCCGAAACTCTCAATACACTCACTCAGGTCAGTCCAGAATTGCTCCCTCACTCCTCTTGCTACCTGGACCATATGCACTCACAAATACCCATCTTTCTACGCCTAACTTAACATTCACCCACATCAATCTTGAGGACACCTCCTTCCACTCGGTAACGCTACTAGCCAACCGATCACTCAATATCAAAACCACCCCTTCTAGTGCCCAACCTTCCTTTACACCAGACTTTCTCCCGTTTACCACACCAGACTCACTCTTTCTTACCTTTCAATCGTCTCACTCAGCTCGAACACATCAAACTTCCTCCTCACAAACATCTCACCAGTCTCCCTCCTCTTCACATCATTCGTACTACAGCTACGCACATTCAGCGGCCCTAACAATAGGGTTCGGAGAGGCGTGAGCCCCTCCTCCTCCCGCTCGTCTTGCCGTCCTCTAAGACTACGACTAATAAAACGCCGCCTGCTGGCTCTAGTCAGCAGGCGATGAGCTTTCGAGGTAAATTTGTTCGGATTTGAGCCTAGCTTCCACCGGAGCTTTCAGTGAAAAAGCGCGTATCATCGTAATCAACTTGTGTAGTAGTAGTAGTAGTAGTAGTAGTTGCTTCCATTTTCCACCGGAGCCCCAACGCAAAGTCAATGCTGACTCCCCCTTAGGGCGATATCAACTTGTGTAAGGTGTATTTGTATAGACGCAGCTGCTTCGGTGGTTTCACATTTTTTCTAAAATTATTCAGCGGACAAGCACACGTTTCACTGATAACATCTGTATTTCAAAATTAAAATTAATTTGCCAGAGTGGACTTCCATCAATCCCGGCGGGATATTATGTTGTAACCTGGTTCAATTCAAACTTAGTTAACCCAAATTCAGTTGCATAAGAGCAAGACAATCAAAATGCGGGTAACCCCTGCCTCACGTGCACATTCAAATATATTGAACGTATCCAACAATTGGGGTAAGGTAGAGAAGCCGCTATTAGGAACGTATTTTTTTACATAATTAGCTGGACTTATGCCATTATGACGCGGCGGGGGTAAACTAGTGAAGATTGTCGGGCCCTGCTGCTGACGACGGTTCCTCGGACTGCACTCGGGACCCAGAGTGTAAGTTGAGGTGCTACCGGCCGGACCCTTCAGCACAAAAGGTCTAAGTTGTGTGAGTGTGAGCGTATGAGGGTGTGAGGTGCGCCTTGCAGTCAGCCACCCCCCTTTCTGGGGGATGCGGCCTACTGTCTGTATAATTTCCAACTACACATTCTTGACATGGAGGTTTGCCGATTTATCGAACAGCCGAGCGTAAAAAAAACAAGCACATGGAACAAATTTGTATTTCGTAAATAGCACTTAAATTCAACGTATTGCGTCGTATCATGCACCGATAACTTCAATTTAGAACAATTCATCTCTATCGACGTTTGCGCAGAGACGACGTCCTCGGCCTCATGGCAGCCTCCACGCAGTGTCGGGTCGCGTGAGGCTTATTCTTCAGGGACGCGACAATAATTTCTCTCTTCGCCTCTTGCCTCAGGATGAACGCCTGCTGCTTTGCAGAGCCCCTGATGGGACCCTGCCGCTCTCTCATGCCGCTCGTCAAGGGGCTCTCATTCTGGACCAAGGGGTTGCCGAAACCTGCGTACGTGGAAAGGGTCCCTTTTATTAATATTTATCACACAAGATAATTATTCAATAATAAAGAGTAAATCAGGTTTATGGTAAGTTTAATTTATCCTTTGCCTATAATAGAAGTAAAGAGGAGAGGGAGCAATTCTGGACTGATTTGATTTGAACCTCATTTCTACCAGAGACTCAACGTGAGTCATAATAGGCTGCCCCGTAGGGCGCGACCGTCGTTGGTTCAGATAAGTTCGCACGGCCTAGCGTGCAAAAATATTAGTCATGTCAAGATAAAGTCAGTACACCTTCCAACTGTGGCACATTCGCGTATTAGCGCGTACAAGAGAGTAAAGCGTTAATGCTTATCTTCGTAAAATGTGTTCTTATTTCTGTGCGTAATGGGATGGAGACCACCTCACTTGCACAGGTGTTTAGGGTTTCAACAGCTTCGTATAGTCCGGAGTGTTTTCCGAAAGCGATAAGCTTTTTACGGTAGGTTGGGTCCGTGAATAGGCTTTGTAGGTTGCACGGGGGATTTAGGAACGCTCGTCGGGCTGCCGCGAGTGCGTTGCAATCCATCAGTAAATGTTTCACGTTGACAGTCACTTGGTGGCAAACGGGGCAAGGCGGCGCGTTTGGTCTTATGTCGACATCCATCAGGTGGTTGTGATTTATCCACGTGTGTCCCGTGCACAAGCGGTTGATGAACCCTTGGTCTTTCCTGTTGGTTAACTTTGTTTCCCATTCTCCGACTGAATGTTTGACTGAAAGCATTTCAAATTCACTTTGTTGCCACATTTCATCCCATCGGGATGTTATATGGGAGTTGATGATAGGGAACCAGTCCCAGAAGGAACTGCGAAAAATTGTTCTTGGCGAGTAGATGCCAGTTTAGCAAGCGAGTCCGCAAGTTCGTTTCCTCTTATTCCCGGTGATCCAGCAGAATTCCACCGCGTGACCCGTCCCGGTCATCACAAGGAGATCGTGCTGCATTTTGCGTAGAACTGGATGTTCGTATTGCAGTGTTTAAAGCTGGGTGAGGACACTCAGACTGTCTGAGATTATGACGTATTTGGGAAAGTGATGTGTTATTGCAATAGAGATGGCGTGTTCGAGTGCGCGAAACTCCACAGAGAACACAGAGACCTCTTGAGGGAGGGTGGCCGAGAGTGGGGAGTCCCCGCACACAGCGGCGGCTCCCACTCCGTTCGCGGTTTTGGAGCCGTCAGTGTATATGTGGCGGTGCTCTAAATATTCTTCCTCGAGTGGTCTTAGGATTTGATTTGATTTGGGCATCATTTCCACCAGAGCCTCAACGGTAGTCATAATAGGCTCCCCCGTAGGGACACAAGTAGGAGAGTGCAGAGGTATGTAGGTGCCGGAGCATCTCGTAGGAGATTTGATCTTCACCAGGAGCAGAAGGATTGGAGGTGCGAAATGCACCAAGGATTTCGCGTACCGTGATAGGTTCATACTAAGGTGTAAGGGAGTTTATGGAGAAGTCCAGATCATTTTGTTCTGCAATACGCTTTGTGATACGGAAAGCCGGGCTGTACCCAGAATCCGAGCTGACGGAGGAGTAATGTGTTGCAAAGAGTTCAGAGACTTCTTGCGGATCGGTGTGGGTTGTTCCCATCATCCTTAGGGTTGGGGGGAAGGCTTGAACGTATCGTTCACGATTAATGAACGATACGAAGTTTTGCCACGATTCCTTCCTTGATGGGAAGCATGTATTTCGTGCTTTTGCAGTTTCTCGCCTGAACGTAATTCTATCTGCTACTGCTCTGGTGCGCCGGTATCGATTGAATGCTCGATTCCTTTGCCGTTCAACTATTTCACATAGGTCATCCCACCAGGGAGTTTTAATTTTACGTGGTGTTCCCTTGGTTATAGGGATGCTGCAATCTGAAGCGTGAAGGAGGGTAATATTAAATTTTTCTACCATCTCATCACAGGATATATTCTAAGGTGGAAGGGGTGTTGTTGTATAAGCGGTGAATGATTGCTAGTTGGCTTTACGCATTATGAATCGGCAAGAGGTAGAAGTATCTTCAAGATGGAAAGTAGTGATGGTGATGGGGAAGTGGTCACTCCCGTAAGGCTCCTCCAGCACTGGCCAGGCAAGGTCTGGGGAGAGGTTTGGGGAGTAAAAGGATAAGTCAATAGCCGATAACGAGTCTGTCTGGGTATGAAAGTGCGTCGGTTCTCCAGTATTAAGGAGCGCAATATCAGAAGACAGAAAGAATGCTTCAACGTTCCCTCCACGTCCTTCAGCTGTGTCTCTCTCTCCCAAAGGAGGTGTTTAGCATAAAGGTCACCTACAAGAAGATAGAGCGCAGCAAGTTTACCAACCAGGTCAGTAAGAAGTGCGCATGAAATTAGTTCATGTGGGAAAATATATAGATTACAAATAATAACGGGTCGTTTGAGGCCCACTCTGTGGACCTGAGCTTGCAGAGTTGTTTGTAGAGGGATTGAAGTTCATGTGATGGCTTGACTTATAATTGTAGCTAAGCCAGTGCCCGGTCGAGCATTGGCAGTGGACGAGGTGAAGTGGGCTTTATATCCAATGGGAAAAGATGGTTTGTTCAGCGCCAGGAGAGTTTCCTGGAGACAAACTACCATCGCATTATTGGTTTTGGTTAATTTCAATAGTTCAGCGTAGTTAACACGGTATTCTCTAATGTTCCATTGGAGGACGAGGGTATGTCATTATGGTTTAAGTCAGAAAAATTCAAGGTCTAGGTTTGAGTTGATAAGGTCTAATTATATATCGCTTTTGTATACTATGTTACTCACGGCCTGCCGGCCGCGCTCGACGGGTATCGCTGGAGCTTTTTTTTTGGCTACGATGATCCAAACCTTCGTTTGGATCAACGTCCAGGTCAGAGCCAGTGCGCTTGGCGCTGGTAAGCGCAAGCGAGTTTCTCCGACCCGAGGCGATGATGAGTTTGGGTGAGTATCACTCAATACTGCGTTCGACGCATTTCCCTTAGGATTACAATCTGGAGCGGCTAAGCGAGGCAGAGGCGAACGGCCATTTGGCGCCCTAATAAAGACACCAGAATGACATCCGAGTTGAGCAGTAATCTGGCTAGGCTGCGCGGTTACCAAGGGTAATCTTGGTTGGGCTTCGAGTAAGGCGGGTTTAAACGTTGGTGACAGATCCCGGGTTTTCGTCCTGTGTGGCTGGTGAGGAGCGTGTTGAGGTGGCAGCGTTTCTTTATGTGGTACAGCCTCCAATAAAGGCAGGTCGTCGTCCAGATTCAGGTCTGGGACTCCCATTGCATATCGGTCAGCAAGGGATGGACGAGGCGAGGTGGGAGTGAGGGAAGGTATCTCCAGCGGAATTTCCGAGTTCCGGACAGTGCAAATGACTGTCGTCGTGAGCTTCCTCGATTTCGAGGAGGATGAAGGGTATCGTGTTGTAGGTTAGAAGGGACCCTGGTTACAGGTGTTCCCGCTGTCACTGCAGCAAAGGTAGCAAGCGGGCGGATGAATTTGACGGTTACTTGTCTCATGGCTTCGGGTGGGAAAAGCGTTCTCTAGTTTGAACAGAGAGTATCGCCTTTTCGAGTCTTTAATAGAAGCATTCGCGTGATGATGCAGGATGGTCCTCTGAACAGTTGGCGCACTAAGCAGGTCAGTCACAATTGTGGCCATGTGCATCCTCACCACAGCGGGAGCATGTACTTTTTATGTTCCTCAATCGGCAAGCATCACTTCCATAACCAAAGTTTTGGCCGCTGTAGCAGCGTCTGGGATTAGGGATGTATTCTCGAACCGAGCACTGTGTCCAGCTAATGTGGACATCAGGAGGCAGAGAACAGAGCTTGAAGGTGAGGATGTAGACACCAGTGTACTCCTCAACTCCGCTTCGCCGTCGTTTCACTCTGTATATCTTGATGACTTGCTGATCCGTGAGTTCAGTAAGAATATCGTCGTCGAAGTGGTTTGGTCTGTTGTTATAATACATAGTTCCTTGTATCGTGTTGAGAGTAGGGTGCTCATCAACTTATACAGGTATATTAATTTATTGTTTTAGGTTCTGAATGTTCCTACTTTGCTCCTCATCTTTCACCTCTAGCAGGAGGGAGCCACTCTTAAAGTCACTGATGCGCTTCGAGATTCCCCCCAGTGCAGCGCGGAGTCGTCGATTAGCTTGCATAGTATTAGAATCGGCCAGGTTTTCTCCCGAGATTTCTTTGACGGTGAAGAACTCTGTGTAGTTTTTATTTCGAAAAAGATTTCCAAGTTTATTCTGATTTTACATGTATCGTTCGTAGGGTCGTACACGATTGCGGCGGCTTCTCCCGGGCTTTTGTCCGGAAGCAGCATGTGCCGCAACCGTGTCACGGTCGTGTGCCTTGTTTCCAAAGTCCACCCCTCCAGAAATGGGGGAAGGCTGCTGTTGCTCTCCATCAGGCAGCCTGAGATGGAGAGGGATTGCGTGCACTATTTGGGCGCGACCGCCGGGTGATAGCGGTGTTCAAGAGCATCCGCCAGATGGTGACGCTGATACGTCACCATCCTGCGGTAACCATTGCCGTTGTTGCAATAGCTGGTGTTCAAAAGAGTCATCCAATGGAGAAGTCTGAGTCGTCAACATTTGCTGAGTTTATGGCAAGGAAGCAGCCCCCTCACCATGCCCACCACGGAGCGCATAAAGCAAGTGTTTTCTGGCTTTTCCAACGAGCACCACATGTGAGCTATGTGAGGTTCGATTTCCCTGCAAACATAATATTCAGACGGTTAAACAGGACCTTCTAACAGCTCTACTCCTCCCCAGCAACGGGTTCGCTGAAGGTTGTCTCACCCCCGATCTACAATATCGCAGAGGTCTGATGCAGTCATATCATTTATAGTGTGGTCCGTCGTCAACGTTGCTACTTTGGCCACCTCGATAGTTGGTGAGGATAGATTCAAGAAGACGTGCAAAATAAACGCAACAAAAAGAGAAGAAAGTAATAAAAAGGGCTAGGGCGAAAGGGCTAGGAATTTCTACATATCTCTGTAAAACCCTTCCTCAAAGACGGCAAGACGAGCGGGGGAAAGGAGAGGCTACGCCTCTCCGAACCCTATTGTTAGGGTCGCTGAATGTGCGTGGCTGTTGTACGAATGATGCAAAGAGGAGTGAGGTCGGTGAGATGTTTGTGAGGGGGAAGTTTGATATGTTGGCGCTGAGTGCGACGGAATTGAAAGGTAAGAGAGAATGTGAGTTTTGTGTGATAATGGAAGAAAAGTTTGGTGTGGAGGAAGGTTGAGCGCGAGAAGGCGTGGTTTTGATATTAAGTGATCGGTTGGCTAGTAGCGTTACCGAGTGGAAAGAGGTGTCCTCAAGATTGATGTGATTGAAAGTTAAATTAGGCGTAGAAAGATGTGTATTTGTGAGTGCATATGGTCCAGGTAGCGAGAGGAGTGAGGAGGAGAGGGAACAGTTCTGGACTGACCTGAGTGAGTGCATTGAAAGTTTTGGAGGTCAATTCAATGAAGTTGTACTGGGTGACCTTAATGAGAGAGCTGGAGATGCAGTGGTGGGAAATGTGATAGGAAGGTATGACGTTCCCAGTAGGAATGACAGTGGAGAAAACCTGATAGGTCTGTGTTTCAAGCAGGAGTTGGTGGTCGAGAACAGTTTGTTCAAGAAGCGAGTATTCAAAAATTACACGCGGGTAAGGATGGCTCGTGGTGCAGTGGTGGAAAGAGCGCTGATGGATTTTGCGCTGATATCGAGGAGAGTGGTGGTGAGGCTGCTGGATGTGCGGGTGCTGAGAGGGGAGGGTGGAGAAGTGTCTGGCCATCTGCTGGTGGAAGCTAGATTAAGAGTGGAGCAGAGGTGGAAGGGCAACCAAAGAGTGGGAGGAGGAAGAGAGGTAGTGAAAGTGAGTGAACTAAATGTGAGAAGCAGAGCTGAGGAGTTCCAACAGGCGTTGAGAGAAGAATATGACAACGTGAGAGGACAGGACTTGAGAGATGTGGATCAAGAATGGGAGACGTTAAGAGATGCGTTGCTGAGATGTGGAAAAATGTGTGTGGTGCGCGCCGTGTGGGCGTTCCACCACAACTGGCGGTGGAACGAGAAGGTTTAACTGGCGGTGGCATGGTTCAGAGGAGCGTTTGAGGAGTGGTTGCAGGTAACGTCGGTGGTGGCATATGAAAGCTATAAAGAGAGGAGAAACGAGGTGAAGCGGGTGGTGAGGAGAGCCAAAAGGGACGCTGGTGCCAGGTGAGGCAGACGGTTGTGCCAGAATTTTAAGGAAAACAAAAAGATGTTCTGGAAAGAGGTGAAGAGGGTGTCGGCAGCAGGGCACTGTCGGGCCCTGCTGCCGACACTGACCACGAACCGCACTCATGACCCGGAGGGTGTGTTGCGGGGTGCCCGGTTGGACCCTTTTGCGCAAAAGAGCTGAGTATGAGAATGTGAGATGCGCCTTGCCGTCGGCCACCTCCCTACTGGGGGATTTCGGCCTTGTGTCTGTATCTGTAAATTTGTACAGATACTGACACTAGGCCAAATCCCCCAGAAAGCGGGAGTGGTCGATGGCAAGGCGCAACTCACACTCCTCTCATACACTCACACTCTATAACTTAGCCCTTTTGCGCTAATGAGTCCGGCCGGGAGACCCCACAACACCCCCTTCGGGTCACGACTGCTGTCCGAGGTATCTATATGTATAGACACACAGTCGTTTCCCACTAATTAGAAGGGTGGCAAAGTTAGACTGACAGAGGGGAGAAGGGCCCTATCTCCCCGCCACAAGACCGCCGTGTCGTTGCCGGGCTCGAACTCGCGACCTGCAGCACCAGAGGTTGGCACTATAGTCGGATACGCTAACCACTCGGCCACAATGGCACAGCGGTCCGAGGTCAGTGGGACAATACACCCTCTCTTTGCATCCATCCCTAACGTCCTACAGCTCATTACACTCTTCAGTGCACCCAACACTTTACGCCCTTCCTTCACTCGCGACTTCCCTTTAGTTTCTACTAGTTCAGCCTTCCCCACATGAAGGCCCAGATACTTGAAACACAATAACTCTCCATTCAGGAGGACACTAATTTTACTCGCATCGACATTTCTCGAGCATCTCATTACTTTACTTGTACCCACGTTCATTCGAAGATTTCCTCCTCTCGCACATCACTTCATCCATGTAGAGGTTGAACAGCCGGGAGACATAACGCAGCCCTGTGTCAGACCCACTTTTACTGTACGGCAATCACTGCTCACTCTGACACATGTTCTGCGGTCAGCATATAACAGATTTCCGCCCACTCCGTAGAATTATTACTGCAAACAAACTCACATGTCCATGAATTTAGCCGACCATCTTGGGATGAAATACTGCGGAGGAATTTTTATTTAAACAATATGGGAATAATTTGCAGATGTTAATCAACATGTCGAACACAAAATCAATTTCACTAATATTCTACAATACAAAGAACTAAACTAATTCTTACATATCTACAGCTGCGTTGTGAAGCCTTTGCATCTGAAGACTTGCCAACAGCCTTAACATCTTCCCCCGCGGGACAAGACCAGAACAGTAGCAAGAACAGTTTCCCATTTGAAGAACCTAATGCCGTCGTTTCAAAAAGAGCATCAGTTGAATTTACTCACGGTCCCTGAGAGGCACGAATGGAATGTAGGTCTCAGTCATCGAGGCTGGGAGGTCCTGCTTGAGCGCCATGTAGCGCAGTTTGCTGTCCACGCGTTGGCCGGACATGTTGAGCACCTCCACTAGCTTTTTGGCCTTGGGAGTGTCTCGTTGACAGAAAAAGGTGTGGGCGACCCCCGGATTGCCGTTTCGGCCCGCCCGACCCACGCGGTGTATATACGTCTCGATGTCCTTCGGAAAATCGAAGTTGACCACGCAAGTCAGGCCGGAAATATCTGGACACAAGCGAGACATTGGAAACATTGATTTTATAGCAAGTAGTTTTTAGGAACAACATACATCGAGTTGTACATTTTGAAAAAACAAGTTATTCGTGTTACTATCGTATACATAATAAGACTGAAAATTTAAATCCTTAATCAATAGTCGTCTTACAGTGACATTATTACAGTAATCAAGAAAGCGAGCTGGATGCTGCTGATCATAAAACACTTTACAAGACGTGGAATCGACAGTGTTAGTGAGGTCAGAAAGTGTCTCAGACTAGTAGTTAATATGAGCACAGCTCGCGATAAATAAATATTTCTCAGCCTCGCCAGGATTCGAACCGCGACCGTCAGAACCCAACACGGGTATGAGCTAAACGTTGGGTTCTGACTCGAAGGATTGATTCCCGGTAAGGTTAATGAATATTTATGTAAGACAGATGCCAGTAAATAGACCTGAATCAGACATTCCGTTAGCTTTGAATATAGTGAAAAATATTATGTTACGTGAAATCATTCATTTTTTATAGCTACCTAATGTTTTTAAACGAGGTTACAAAGCGTAAAATGTTATACAAGAGGTAAGTACCATCAACATATGGTCTTGAAAAGTCTTCCCATTTGGTGGGAGTATCACAAGACTCAAACATTGCTCCGAAGCGGCCTGCAGTAGATGACAATACCCTGCTAGCGTTCAACATGATAGAATCATGCGTGTATAGACATGTATGTATAGACATATAGCCGTTTCCCCCTAGTTAGGGGGGTGGCTAAGTTAGGCAGACACCGAGGAGGGAGGAGCCCAATCTCCCCGCCACAAGACCGCCGTGTCCCTGCCGATTCTCGAACTCGCGACATGCAGCACCAGAGGCTGACACTGCAGTCGGATACGCTAACCACTCGGCCACGGCGGCCTCTAAAATCATTCATACACAGACACTAGGCCGCATCCCCCATAAAGGGGGGTGGCCGACGGCAAGGCGCACCTCACACACTCATACGCTCACACTCACACAACTTGGCCCTTACGTGCTAGAGGGTCCGGCCGGTAGCCCCTCAACTTAAACTCTGGGTCCCGAATGCACCGAGGAACCGTCGTCAGCAGCAGGGCCCGACAGTTTTCACTGGTTTACCCCCGCCGCGTCATAATGGCCGGGCTCCCCCCACCCACAACCATCCCGACAGCGGGATGCCAAGAGCGGGAAAGCACATCAGAGCAGCGTCAAAATCAACCATTCACAACCATTCTCCACTCACGCCTGTTCATTGCACGCTCTCTCGCTACCTCCACATTCATGTCTCTCCTTCCCAACGCCTGCTTCAGACCATCCATCCACCCAAACTTCGGTCTACCTCTAGGCCTACGACCACTCGCCTCCGCATTCATCACCCTTTTCACCA